>JAANSO010000374.1:0-37720 GCA_036507315.1 Lepidocyrtus fimetarius
GAGCTGTGCTAATTGTACCCTTTGAAACAATAGAACACTTAAAAATTATGAAAAAAGGATTTTTAAAAAAGGGGCATACAAAATTTAGGCATTTTAATACATAAGATCGTTATAAGTACACATTTTTGCTGCTGGGGCCCTTTAATTTAGATCGTAATATCGATTTTATCGTTATATCTAGGTTCGTTGTATCTATTAGTCTCTCCATTTAAAATCCATTAGTTCGATTCGGGCGACATAGATAGGGATCGTTATATCGCAACGATCGTTATATCTAGGTACGTTATATCGAGTTTGGACTGTAATTTTTATCATTCGGCCAGAATGAGAAGGAAATTTAACCACTAATAACAATTTTCACATATAGAACCAGAGTATGTAATGGCAATATATATTGCGCTGTTCTCAATTTCCCGTCATTCCCTTTCTCCCATTCCAAGTTCTCCCCTAAATCAAATAAAGTATACAGGTGGAGAGGTTTCTAGGATGAATAATATATTTTTGTAACGTCATCGCATCCACATTTCCACAATTCATAACTTAATATCCATCCAAATTTATACAGAATTACAAGTATACAGCAAAGTGCATCAATTCATAGCACCGATAAAATGCAAAATGGCCAAGAAAAAATGATGATAAACTTTTCTCGTCTTTTTTAAAAGAAGGTAGCTTGGATCAATAGTTCGTAGTTCGCCACCGTGCTTATACTTCAACCCATTTACATCACATTTTCTTTTTCTTGAATGGATGCTACAAATCTTCAAAAAATCATCCTTTCCTTCTCTTTTTTTCTTTTTTACCCTTTTCCTTCTCATTTACCCGGCTTTTCTAAAAAATACGAGAGTAAGTGAAACGAGTTTTTCCTTCATTACTGAGTTTTTTAGCATTGAGCATCGCATCTCCCTTGCAGGTTTCTTCCAATCGAGGTAAAAGAAAGACGAAAAAGTGAAAAATGCTCAACAAACTTAGAAAATCTCTTTCGCTACTTGTACAAAATATATCCTTGAAAAGGCACGAGAGCAAAGAAAAACGGCATCCCATAATACTAAATGAGTACGTTTGAAGTAGGAGTAGTGGCAAACTAAACATTCTTTCACTATTGCCATCACCGCCAGTAACACGGCACAATGATCAAACCAGTAAGACCAGCCTATTTCCATCACATTTAGACCAAAAATAGTATTTTTTCTTGTACCTGATATCCAGGTACTTGCACATTTCTCTACAACGGCGTGGCTTTACCTTTTTTTATTTTATTTAAAAAGATTTCAAAACTTTCTCCATTCGATGTTGAAAATTATAGCTGTTTCATTTTAACTTGTTTCTTTCATTCCCTCCTTATTACTTCCATTACAATATGAGTTCAACCATTCACCCATAAGGGATCTTAGTAGTTCTATAAGGTCTTAGACGTTGTCGTTTTCTTGATCATCGTCATCCTCACCAGTAACAACATTGCCATTCGCTGCAAAGCTTCTACTTTATATATTCGATCTTTTTTCTACTACTTGAGACTAACCTAATCATTTAATGCCCAACCACAGCCAAAGACCGTAGAGAAATAGCAGATGAAGTTTTCCCTCGTATTGTTTGAAGAGGACTGAAATCAAGAAGAGAACAAAAGTCTGCAAATCGGATTTCAACTGGAAAATATCTTCAGGATGATACATACATTTGATCGGAGGATTTAAAATTATGGCAAGGCTCACTCACTTTCAAAAGCTTATCATACCATTTTCTTTTCTTCTTTTTAAGAGTTTTTGCAAAAGTTTTGCAAAGATTGGAGAGAGCAAGAAGAAGGAGATGGGAAAGAGCTGAAGGTATGCCGTTAGCAATGGCAATAATGGATTGAAGGATGTGCCGTGTAATTCAATTAAGCGTTTTTAGTTGCACTTTTAATCCTGCCCACTTGTCATTCGATTCAATTTAGCTTGATTCTCCTATTTCATCAATCCATCTAGAAAATTACTATCCTAACCAATCCGTTTCCTATCATCAACAGCTAAAATGAAAAGGAGTTCATGCTTCAGAGAAAAACTTTGTAGATTTATTTTCATTCCAATTTTGGCTTATTTTAACATCGCATCTGGCCCTACATGCATTACAAAAATATAAAAATAAATGTTTATCTTAAGAGCTCTTTCTAAAATAAGTCGTTACTGGAGAATCTTTCTCGAGTACCATCAATACTGAACAATTTCTTTGAAGAAAAGATGACAAATACGGAATTTAGTTTATTCCAGGAATTACATCAATTATATCGGCTACAGGATACCAGACATTTATAAAGGAATTTCACAATAATGGTCAATGTTTCGTGGTAGCACAGAACCAATCACAAAATGTGCGGGTCTTCCAAGAATAATAATTGCATTATCAAAATTTCTCGATAATAAAGACTTGTGACAAGATTATCACGGATGGCCAATTCGGTTTAACCTCGCTTAAATCGCATAAGTATTTGCAATTTATTTCAATTTTTTTCTTTCGGTGGTTCACTTACATAGGTTAAGTAAATTAATAGCGCTACTTGTATGTGTTCATGCTCACATCGTAAACGTGCTTCATTGGGCAATTAAATGTAGTATTTAAATTACAATCAGCATATCCGTTCAAAATACGATTTCTTTATTTGGAAATAGCTGATGAAAAAAGGATAACGACCTAAACTTCAGTTTGCATTTATCTATTGTGAGAACGTCTAAAACACACATTTTTTTGTTTTCCCTTCCTTATCAACAAGACGCATATTTGTTCAATTTTAAAAGTAGGGAAACTGCTCCCGTGAGCTAACTAGGTTTTATCTAGTCACGAACGTTTACAGACAAATTCTTTTTTATTTTGCTTATCTTTCGCTTGCTGCTTGTGCCGCGGCGGCTATAATGCACTATTTTAATGTGCTTACAAGTTTTCCTAGTCCATAGTCCCTACCCGTTTACAAGTGGTAATTGTGATAGTATTCTGTGTAGCAAAAACGCATTCTTTCCATTATCATCGCCTTTAGTAGAAAACTATTCATAAAAAGTTTGCCTGGAGTGAGAAAAATGAATTAGCTTTAAAATACATATGCAAGCCTTCAAAGTAATTGTAGGAGGATGATAACAACCCTGAAAACATTGTAAACTCATTCTCAACTCCCTCACTTACACTCACTTTGGAAGCAGCTGTATAATCATGTAAAACTTTTGGATTTAAAAACAAAATGTGTGATAAACACCACGAACAAGCCTATTGGGAACCCTTCCACGTAAGTAATGACACGAAACAAAAAAAGAATTAACTAACTGGAGAGGGATGGTACTTTAAATGAACAAAAAAGTCATAATTTAGTAGTAGCGTAATGGATCATTCTAAAAAACGCTTACTTTTGAACCATTACCGACAATTGTTACTTGCAAGGAAGACTCTAGCTCACGCTACTTTTTTGTTTTTACTAGAAATTCGATTCGACAATCAACTCCGGTTCCTTTGCTTTTCTTCCTTGTGAAAGAAAATAAAACAGACAAATTGCCCCACTAGCCATATCTCCTTCACACAATTACATTTTTATTTACATCTCTTCGTCTATTCATTCGAATTATTTTATTTTCTCTGCATGCAAATATCTAATACGTATATATTATGGACTATATGGACGGACTGTATGGAATATGACGGTAGCCTTAGCGTTCGTTGCAGTTTCAAATGGTTATTGTAGTCTAACAAGCTTAATTCACTTCAGATAATGGTCTTTTTTGTGAGAATTTGCCGTTTTCTACGTAAACTTGTTTTAACTACATTGCATTGCGTAAACTATTATGATTGTAGTAGTAAAAGCTGAGCTGCTCAAGTTTCGTTGGAATGCTTGTAATAATAATACTAATCCACTGCTGTGGACGATGAGAAGGAACTAGTAAATATTCCACAAAGACTGTGAAAACGTGAAGTCAGCATCATGACTAGTGACTACATGAGCGGAAATAAAAAGCAATTCGAGAACTAACGGCAAAAGAGATAGCATCTCTTTCTCTTTTTATAACATTTTATCCATTTTACACTGTAAATAATATATCATTTTAAATACAAAACTTTTTTCAGGGGTGGAATTGTTAGTACGTACAGCGGTTCTTCAACAGCACTTAAAATGAGTTTCATTTGGGAGAAGAGAAAAACAACGTTTTAATGAAAGGAAGTAACAATCCACAAATTTCTCATAATATCCTTAAAAATAAATTTTTCTCCAGCTTGTTTCGTTTGACTAATTAGAAAAATACACAAAAAACGCATTTCATTATTCCTCGTTAAAAGAATAAGTGGCAGCAAAAGCATTTATGAAGTTTTAAATGAAAGGGGCTAGAAAAAATACACCCTGTAAAATACATAAAGTCTTCTCGTTGCAACAAACGAATGCTTACAACAGAGAAAGTATGCATGAATAGAATTTAACTAAAATTCCTTTTCACGGCAATACAAACCAAAAACAAATTCAGTTTGAAAATATGTTTTTTACTCTTCAAATGTAAATCCACTCATGTCATTGTTGAAAATTTTGCGTTAATACAAGAAGGAGATAGGAACATGTAAAGTTGGAGTGATCGCTGTATAAATGCTTCTACCTATATAATCTACACAAATACAGTCTTTCTTTAAAACTAAATTCGCTATTTCTGCTTGAATCCCACTCCTCCACCTCCTCTTCACACGTCCAAGTCTACCCAACCGTTGAAATGCTTATGTCTATCTACATTATCCTACTTCTCATCTCATTGAGCAAACACTTCCACACTCATTTACTTACTTTCTAATGGAAGCTGCTAAACAAATGTCTAGCCTATAAGTCTATATATAGACTCCATAGTATGCATAATTTATAGAGTCCAGCAATATCTGTATGTATTCATGAATGTTTATGCAAATTCAAGCCTTCTGGTATAATTGAGGAATCGTTTTTTTAAAATATTAAAATGAATCAATCAATAATGATTAGTTAACAAGTCCACTCCATAGTCCAGTCCATACATACCGAGAGCGAGTTGGAGGGAATGCCACTTTTTTGCTTTTTGTAAGATGCCATGCCGCACAAAATATTATAAAGTTTGTAGTATACATTATTTTGGTTCATACGGGCGAATTGGGGAACTGCTAGAGCAGTTTTAAAATTGAGGCTACAAGAGTGGTGGGTGCACTTGAAGTGGTGCCCTTTTTGTATTAAAGCTTCAATTTAGTTTCTTAAAGTGTTTCTGTTGGATTTGAAGTTAACTACTTGGACTACCAAGATGAACTATTCGTGGACAGAAAGGTTTACTTTTGGTATTAATTTGGATGCTGAAAATTGCAAACCGATTCCAGTTTTACCACCGCCGCAGAGCAAACCGGTTCAAGTTTTGTCGCCACGACAGGCGCTGATTAACCAGACAAAGTTGGATGATAAGAAGGATGAAAATAACGAAGGGGTAGTCATTGTTAGTGAGTCATTCGAAAGGAAGAAGCGCCGCAAAGCGACTAAACCCAAAAACGTAACTGAATTTGGGTATCTTGACCAACGCAATGTAGCTAGTGGTTCCAGAAATCAGAACCCTGCCAAAGTTGACCCATTTAAAGTGGAACAATCAAAGGATCCCAATTTAGTTGGTAGTCAAAGGCGGCTCCAAGCAGTTATCGAAATGGTAATTAATCTCCTTATTTAAGTTCCAAGATTAAAATTATTATTTTTTAAAACTAAAACGTATTATTAAATCGATTTTTAAGGTAATGTTGTCGGAAAAAAATGGATCTGCTGTTGACGATCAAGAGGAATATGGTTTGGAGGATTTAGACAAAGCCGAATATAACGATTTCAGTGAAGATTTGAAAGGTAGAGATTTTCATCAAACTTGTTTTTTAACTATCTCGCATAAACGAACATTATATGTCTGTTCCAATTGTTTTGTTTCAGTTAAAGCTGATGAAATTATCAAAACTAAAAGTCCAGCAGAAACATTTGGAAAATCTTCACAAGAGGCCCCCAAACCTGAACCAACTGTGATAAAATTTCCAATTGTTTTGGTTGAGAAACTACAAATGTAGCCATGCCATGTTAGGTACGTTGATTGAACCCCGAAAAGTCAGACTTGAAATCTTACAGTTGTAAAATTCGTCCAGACGAGTTTAATGATGTCCGGTTCATTTAGTGTGTATTTAGCTAAATGAATTTTTACAATTTTAGTCCTATTTGAGTACATTAAAATCATATAATTTAGTTGTATAATTTTTTTTTATTCTATATGCAAAAATAAAAGTGCCCGATGAATTTTTTTACCAATGATCTGTTTAGTTGTAGTAAGCTTAGATCAGGTTTGAAAGTAGCCGTTGAAATAATGCTTTGAATTACTCTAGTCCTATGAATTTTGATTGGTATTTGTTGTTAAAATAAAGACATACCGAGTCTGACATACTCTTCTACATGAATTGATTGTCTATTATAAATTCTTTAAAATGCATATAATAATACTGCCAATTCGGTGGATTTAAGTAATATAAGAAAAAGTATAAAGTCCAAATCATTCAGGGATTAAAAGAAATGAAGTAATCCAGACTGCTTCACACACCCATCCTGTGTACTTACGCTTTTAATCCATTAGCAATTTTAATGATAAACAATTAGAAAATGGAAGTAACAAAAATTCACATCGTTCTTGACGGGTTTTTCCTACAATACAGACGAATAGTGAAATGTCTTGTATTTTTATAATATTATGTAGATGCAAACAAAAACTTACTCGAAAAAACTTTGGTAGTTTCTAGCTTGAACCTCATCTGAACACTTCCAAAGGTCAACTAAATGATGATCATTATCCTTTTCTATTGGAAAAAATTAATTCCAAAGTATAAGACGCATTTTACTTTATCCAGTTTTCATTTTATTCCAAAAGCAATAGAAGAGAAATAAAGATACAAGGAGGTGTGTTTGAGCTCTCAAAGTGGGATGGTGAGTAAAAGACGTGAGAAGATTCATCATTCTTTTCAACCAGCTTTTCTATTCCTTTTAGCAGGGCAAAATTACTATAAAAATGACTGCTAAGTTTTTTTCTATCGTTCTCGTTTCCTCCCCTCCTCCTCCAGCTTCATTCTGATGAAAATATCACTTTTAATGGCTCTTTTGATTCCCATCAATAATAGTAGAAAAATGTGAACGTATTTCTCCTGGGTGCACTTTATTTTCCTACTTTCTCTCCTTTTCCTTTCCAACCCGTCGTCAGATGGACCAAAAATCATTATCAATTTTCAACAGAAAAAAGTTCACTCTTTTCTTTGAGCTAAAAGTAAAAAAACGGATGACTTGTACTAAAATCAAGACGATCATGATGTAAAATTATCAATTTTCAAGACTCCACTCCGTAAAACCTTGTCTGAATTGTAATGTGTTATTGGTTAGCCTCTTTTGCAATTCTACTATTTTAATAATATTTCTACTGCAGTTACCACTAGTACGTTTATATACCCAGTCCAATTCCAGTATTTCCAGTCCTTGTCTTGCATAAGGACATATTAAAAACGATAAATTTAATTTTTCTCAACAGGAAAGAAAATACTTGCAATTCATTGAGTTAGCACCACCATTGCCAGCATCACTACCGCTGTGAACGGTCTGTTTTACATTCCATATTAAATCACCTTTATTATATGGCTGTCAGTGAAAGCATGCAAGTCTCGTTCTCACCCCTTCTCCTGCTGCTAAGGGACCGTTTTTTATTCAAAGAAAGATCTGCATTGCACTTGGCAGTGGTATAGTGATGGTGGCCAAAAGCTGAAATTAGTGTCTTCCTTTAAAGACGCAATTTCGTTTGTCCTTCCGACCCGACAAATCTACTCACCAGTCACCATTGGAACGGTAGAAATGCTTGTTTAATTCATATTCCAACAACTATCTGATAATATTAAAACGGTATTTCATGTGAAATTGTCAGATTTCCTTTACTACGCATGAATCATTTCAAGAGAGAAAGTAGAAAAGAAAAAGATAGTGAAGGGATCATAATAAGTACATTCGAAGAGAAAAGGAAAGTAAAGAGAAAAGAAAATCAAGTTAATACAAAAGGAGTCCAAGGCTATTCGGGATGAGATAGAAAAGTAGTTAAATAATAAGGGAGAATAAAAATGAATTGCTAAAATATGAGTTAATATTAAAGCTGAGCATCATTGCAATATACATTTTTATGGACATCATTTCACATCCTTTTGCATTAGTAGGACTCTCTGTTCTAGGGCCAGTGGAAGAGAAGAATTTGCTATGAAAACCTCACGGTCACTTCATGATGCACTGGGCTTTTATTTCACTTTATAATCTCATCAGCAAAAAAAGAACTTATTTTCTTGGCGTGAATATTCCCAATTCTTTCAGAATAGCTATTATAGTGACAAGCAAGGACAACGAAATGGAAAGTACGCTTCTTCTGCGTGACTATTTTCACTTACGTTAGGTATATGGGGCTCGGTATGTTATATGAAAGTGTTATCTATGAGTGATTGTTTGGGAATGAATTGGCCATCGTAAAAACAGGACATGAAAATTTTTACATGATTCGGACAGGTACCTCTAAACATTTTTTGCGATGCAAAAACACCAAATATGTACAATTTCTTAATCATATAATTCAATGCTCTTATAATAATTCAGATTGCAGTATTTTAATTTCTTCGTATGCAAAAAGTGTAGGAAATTGACAATAAAAAGAAAACTCTGTGTAGGTACATAATTTTGTTACTTTTCATATTGCATTAACACGAAAAGCAACATAAGGGTTAATATGACTTCCGACATAATATGTGACATTTTATAAATCTAGTATGAGGCAATTTTATTACTGATGTTGTTGCTGTTGATGTTAAATAAGTTTTTTGTTAGAGGATTAGCCTCTGAGTAAAAGCACAATAGCCTCATATCTATGATTTGCTGGAAGAAGGATGCGGCTGTAATTTCTTGTCGTTTTTTCTCTTGCCTTCAGCATAAACGAGAAAATCTAAAGCAAACAGCACTTTTCTTCACAATAATAACCAAAATTTTCACATAAATAGAAGAGGCAGAAAAGTGGAACAGGAAAATTATGCAGAACACGTCTCATGTCTCATATCATCATCACCACCACTAAAAAACTAACAATAAGTACATATTGCTTGCTTTACTACTTCCTTCTTCTCCGCCTCTCTTCCCACTTCACACTCTCTCTCATCTCTTTCTCTGATATTACATCTATTTCATATTAAGTAGGCAACAATGCAAAAATGAATAGTTCAAGATGAGGAGAAAGGAAGATAGTGGCGGCAGCAGTCTCTTTTACTACTCTTTTTAACATTTGCATTAGCTGGTAGCAAAATGATAGCCGGGCGTGCCCCATATTCTTATGAGTTTGTCGTTGACAAATAGTGGTGTAAGCGTTATTAAAGTAATTTATTCGAGAAGGATGAAATAAGGAGAGAATTGCATAAAGATGATACTGCTACGACACAATTTTCCTTCTCAAATGACGAACCTGATTAAGCAAATATCAGCAGCAGCAGCAGCCGACCGCTTGTCTCGCCTTCCATCTCCCCCTCTTTTCCTTTCCATAATGGCGCAGTTGTTGGTAATGTAAAGTGTAAACTGAGGAAGATGACGAAGCACTGTGTAATTTTTTGTGAAATACGAGATGAAAAAGAAGTTTTCCTTTCTTGCAAGAAAAGCCAGCTATCAAATCGGACTTAACAAGATGATGGTGACGACTAGTCTTTTCCTATTTTCTTCTTCATGTTATAAGAGCAGCTTTCTATATGTATGTATTTAAGGGACCCATTATCTCAATTCATCTTTAGAAAAGGAGTAAAAATGTAGTTGAATGGAATGGGTTGTTACAATATGGAAAAATCCAACGTGATGATCTAGATTATATGGAATGAGATTGGGAAAGTATGATAGATAAAAAGGTATATCATAACAAAAAATCCATAATATGAAAGCATTTACGACGAAACTAGTCATATTTTTAAGATCCTATCAACTTTCCACTTTCCTTTCAATCCCTAATTATGGTTGACGAAGAAAGCTGATTTGATAGTAGTTGGGGTCAGTAGTCTTCCAATAGAATAAATAAAAAAGAGAAAACTGATTTGAATGACCAAAAATACACTTTTCTCCTTTAAATTTCGACAAACCCCGTTTTGTAAATGCAAGAAGAGCAACGACAATGAAAGTTGAATGCTTCCACACAAAAAATTGACATTGTCTAAGAGGACAACACAGTACTTCTTCTAAAGAACGATGATGAAGGCTTAAGTGCTGCATCCTTCCCCCACTATCATAATATGCCAAAACCCATTTAAGCTTGCTCTCGTACAGATTTATTCTATTCAATCACCCTTATTACTCTCCTTCTGAAAATACCCGGAGCGTTTTTTGCTCATATTGCACCTTTCCGTACACATTCGTTATACTTGTGAGAGAAAGCAAGTACCCTGAGCCTAAAACTAATAGATTTGCTAGAAGCCGCTGCAAATGTTATGAAAAGCAAAGCATACAACTCAAGTATACTGATAGATAATAGGTAATCGACGTGACTTCCGCCATTGTCATATTACCAACAAACCCAACATAATATAGCCATATCAAATGAGCCATGACCAAAATCCATCAAAGAGTTACTACATAAGTCGGGTTTGGTTTTGCCCACTCAACAATAATGGTCTCTACCCAGCAACTAGTACACATATCATGATCCCACCAACGTATTTGTTTGCTGCTGAAGCTATTATTCCTTGCAGGATGGTCAATCACTTTATTTTTCAAAAAGTACTGGTTGGTGGTAGGTACGTGCTTTATTGCTAATCTTGAAATATTCTTGGCTGCTGTTGTAGTATGTAGTAAGTAAATGTAATGTTTAATGCATTATTTCTCAATTTATTCCAATCTTTGTGCAATTTTTCACTGCTCAAACCTCCCCACAGCTCTTGTTAAAATATTTGATTATTCTTCCTATTTGCTAATGCGCCTGGTAATATTGGAAAGATGATGATGGATTCATAAATCATGTTTTAGCTGGTTGTCTGGTACTTTCACAAATAATGTGATATTTGCAATGGATAAAAATGCCCCTACTATAAATAGGGAGTTGCAGCTAAAATGCAATAGTAATTTAATTTTGTTTTAAGAGTATCCTGCTGCATCCAACTGGTCAGCTTATAGTGAGTTAATTTCAACTAATGGATGACAGGAAAGGAAAGCCATAATCTATCCATTCTATGCAGCTCTTCCCAGCTTTAAATTAGCAGACAATGATTAGTACAAGTGAAAATAGCGGAGTTTTTGATGTTCTAGGAGCATCATTGTTGTGTTAAAAATGAAGATTTGTCATTTTCCGGAAAGCTAATAAATGCAACGCTACTGCAGCATTCTGCATTTGCATCAATCACTCATTCAATTATCTGCCTACCCTGACCACTCTTATTCTCATTTCATTTCCCTAATTTCATTATCTGAGTTTCATTCGTCCTTGTTTATTCCGGCGAAAAAGCTAAGTCCTGCTTTCTCCATCCCCAGTAAAAATGCTGCACATGCCAATCTTATTTTCCCTACATCATTTTCTCCCACATAAAAATATTTCTCTGCAGAGACTACCTACATACATAACAAGAGTAATTTCAACTGTGAATTTAATGGCAAAATGGAAAAGATAGGCTTCACTTCTAATGACCACTTTCATCCCATTCCATTAGATATATTTGATGTATGAGGGAGTGAGTGTGGGCAAGCCAATCCATAAAAGCAAGCAACAATAACAGTGAAGCAATAGGTATTTAACTTATGTTAGAGCTGAGTAAGAACTTTTAAGTGTGTAGGTAGAGGAGAGATGGGAGCTTCATTAGCCATTACCTTGAGGAAGGATGAGAGGAGACGAATAAGTGGATGTGAGAGAAAGAGAAGCAACTGTGGCGTGGTTCGTCACCACCACACTGAACAACAACCAAACCAAACTTTATTCTGGATCACCAGCTTTCTGCCCTGGCGTCAGTAAAACACTCCAATCCCATGAAGGCTACTGGAAAAGATAACTATCAGAATATCATCATTGTGCCAGGCTTATTGGTGAATCTCTAGGCTAACAAATCGAATACAGCAAAGTGTTTACTTTTACTTCTTTCTACTCAAACTAAAGCCAAGTCACTGCTCACTTCTTTTTTACTGATGTTGTTGATGACGATGCTGGCGTTATGTAAGGAAGAACAAATTTGACGGCTTTCGTTTTGCGGTGGCAGTAAAATCAAATAGGTTTTCTCTGTCCATCTCGCTGCATCCCTACTTATGGGTTGAAAGGGAACGAGAAGAGATGGAAAAGTTAGGGCAAGACATAAACTCAATCCCATTACCAATAAAGAGAGCGGAAAAGAGAGAGTTAATGTATGTAAGGTTTTGCTATTCCAATCGATTTAGGTACCTGCAACTATTACAAATACTTCTTCCAGTACATGTCAGTACCCCAGCAAAACTGGAGAGAAGAATCGAATAAGAGTGAAGGAAAGTGGCAATGATGCACTACATTTACCATTCTTAGAGTGTCGAAAACGGATATAAAATTTACTTGAATTTTGAAAAGAGAACGATATTCCTGTCAACTTTATATTGCCTTTTCATCTTACTTTTTCTTGGCTAACGGGAATAATAATACTTCTTCCTCAATTGCTTCGCTGCTGCAGCGAAGTACAGGCACAGCAGTTTTGCTTTTGGAGAGAATCAAGAGAAAAGAGGCTAATACCATATTCGTATATTATTATATAACATTCGGAAATGGCATCAAAAATGGGCTTTTCTCTACGAGTTGCACATTGGAGGGAACAGGGAATACTCATCCATTTGGAAACTACTTCGTTTAATACAACATTATTATTATGTCATTCAATAATAATGCATTTAAAGGGGAAACGAAGGGAGCAGACCATTAGAGAGCCTTCCGTTTCCTTTTTATTTTTGAGAATGAGCGTACACCGTTTTATTCATGATTTTAAGTGTAAAAACAGTACATTTCATGAAAAGCAAATGCATATATTAATGGCAATACCAAATATATTGGAAAGAAGAATGTAAGTGTGTGAGTAGCAATAAAAAGAACTCTCCAATAATCGCACATGTTAAAAGAACAAGATCTGCTTTAATAACAGTTAAGAGGTGAAAATAGAAGCTTGTGAACATTTCGGAAGCGGTAAAAATGCAGTAAAAGGAAAATACAAGGTACACAGCTTAACGCACTGGCGCCTTCACAATGCTTTACAATTTTCTGTTTTTATTCAAGAAGTAAAATAAGCTTTTTATTAATATAATATAATTAATATAATAATATAAATTATTTAAATGAGACATAATTTGCAAAACTAGTATCAAACTAATTTGTCTCTGCTGCAGCAATAACTAGAAAACTCGTGTTTTAGCTTTTTAATTTAATTCTAGGTTAATTGGAATTTATGACTTAAAGTGCAACAGAGTTTCAAGGAAAAGGAAAAAGGATTTTAAAATGAATAATACATTAAAAAGGGTTTATATAAAGCGATACATTCAAAGGCTTGCTATTCTCTTTATGTCAAATTATTTTAGTTTACAAACGCCAAAAAACTCCGTTATCCCTGAAAATTTTGAACAATATAACATCCCATTTATTAAGTGCAAAAAAGGATGCCATGTATTTTTTGATGTCAGCCTTTCCAATCATTTATAAAGTGTCAGCCTTTGGACTATCTCTGTCACTTTTCAAAACATTTATAAAAACAATCTCCAGAATACAAAAAATAACGACAAAACAAGTTTAAGCAAAATAATGGATACATTGTGTTCTTTCTTTACATCAAGTTTACAATAAAAGTTTTCATAAAATCCCAAAAGTAGAAGTATTCTGCTGCTGTCGCTCAAGATAGAGAATGGCTGAGTTTGTATTTTGGCCTACAAGCCATTTACTACGCCATCGAATGAGTTGACACGTGAATTCTCTTTTCACATTACATCCATTTAAACACACTGGGTGAAGGGAAGCCGATATCTTAATAGGTATTCAACATGAGTTACCTCATGACGGCAGCAAGAAAACTAAAAAGAGGATGAAAGAAAGGGAACGACAAAGACAAGAAAAAAGGTAGAATGGCTGTACAGAGTTCACGGTCCTTTCCACTACTCAAAAATGTTTGGCATGGATGACAACTCAAGGAAATAAAATCAAACTAAATATCCAGCTCACATCCTGATTTTCTGCTTTATTTTTATTTGTTCACTTTCTCCTAATAAAACATGAACTGACTGAGAAATTCGTTTTCTCATGACATTGGTTCAGACTGTCCAACAATTCATTGGAATTGGTAAAGGAAAAGAAATAGTTCTTTACGTCTTTCTTTCTATCGAAGTCTTTTCTTTGTCAACTCAAGCCTAACGGACAAGGGACAAGGCAAACAGTGGCAGGAATTGGATGATGATAAAGCTTGGTATGAAAGTGGAAAACGAAGTCAGAGTACGAGAAATGCCAAATTATATTATCTTGATTCTACTATTTTTGCAGTGTCCACACCTTCTCTTTTGTGAAGTATACAAACATGGAAATTTGTGTTAAGATAGAAAAGAGAAAGTCAAAATGACAAGGCTGGCTAACACTTTTGCTTTATGTACCCATTACAGCATCGACAATGGTTCATGAATGTTTTGATAAAGCGCTCCAAACATGTCATAAAAGATAAATAGAGACAGGGTAAAATAAGTGGCAACAGTTGAAGTAAGCTTTATATTTAAGGAGCGAAATGTCAAGCGATAAATTTAAAATTGAATGCGAGTACTGCATACAGTTTTCGTATTATGCAGAGCTTTGATTCAAGTTTATTTTTATATAGTATTGAAATGTCCCATATTAGCAAATATTTCGGTTTAAAACCGTACAAGAATTTGATTGGACTGGCATTATGCAATTGAGAATGCCTGCAACCATGATAATAATAATAATCATAACAATTTTAATAGGCTTCCTTCCGTCGACTTTCTCCGAATAAAAGGACATTATCTTGATCACTAAAATATGATTTCATCTTGGTTGTTGCGACTACAAGTACCATTGCTCAAACATTATTCGCTTGCTACTGCTGAGTTGATTTCTCTCCTTTAAAGATGGAAATAATAGTGAATGACAGGCGGACAAATGAACGAGTAGGGACTGCCAATAAAGAGTCCTATGCTTACACAGAATCTTTTCTATGATTATGTCGTCCCATCACCACTACTACCATTGCCTCTGGCTTGCTGAAGAAAAACTATTTTTATTATTCAAGTGGAACCTTATTTTTTAACAGGGAACGCAGCAATTCAAAAAACTTCTCGTACTGCACCATTTTCCTCAATCAGAATTGTATAAACTTTGCCTGAGTGCCTTAATGCTCCTGGCGGTTTCTTTTTTCTTCCCTTTCTTTAAGAATTTTCTTTGCTTCCAATGAAAAACGTAGCTAAAAAGCCAGCGTCGTAGCAAGCGTAATAATAATACAACGTAAAATTCCTTTTTGTATGCAGTGGAGGTCATCCATATCAAAATAAAAGAAATGGTGATTGTGCAAAACTGTCCAAGAGCCCATGCATTTAAAATGTACAAGATTGAGAGAGAAAGGAAAGAATAGAAAGGAAAGAATAGAAAAGAAAGAAAGAAGAAAAACAGAGATTTCCTCAATCTTTGGCCCTCACTTACCGCTCCAGCATAGAAATAGGAATAAAACGGATGACAGAGTGACAAAAAATGGATATGTTAAAGAATGAGTAAAAATTTTACAATTTTCATTCCCATTGCAATGGGAGAAAGGGAATGACGAAGTCATTTTATGCGCTAACTTTTATATCCTTTTTCCTTTTCAAAACTATGATTTTTCTGCATTTTTTGTAAAAATGTATATGCATACATACTTTTCACATGAACTACTTGTTTTTTCTTACATTAGGTTGTGATGTCGGATAAAACAAATCAAAAGTAAAAAGCGTGCTTTTACTCGCGTATAAAAATATGGCTTTTGAGATGAGATGAAATGGAATAGGAAATGAGATGGAAAGGATTCTTTGTGCGGCCTTCTTTTTTAAACTTCACTTTGTATCTGTGCATGGTTAGATATAACAATTGTTTGGAAAAAAGGAAAGCCGGTCAAAAAAGAGTTACTCTTGAGCTCCTGCACACAGGTTTAGAAAACAAGGTCCTATTACTATTATTATTATGGATGGATGAACGGATAGATGGATGTGAAATGCAAAGTACAAAACAACAAACGAGTTTCAACCGTCATTGCATGGTCACATCGTTATACAAAAAAAGGACGAGAGTAAAAGTAATCGGAGGAAGATGGAACAAGGCAAGCATATAGAATGGAAAAGAGACAGAAAATGAAACGTGAGTTGGTAACAAATTCTTATTGAAACCGGTATGATAAAGCACGTACGTTTTAATGGAGCCTGCAACTATACTGAACCTGCAGAACAGTATAGAACTTTCACCTATACCCTCCTGCCTCAACGGATATTTATTATAAAACCGAATACAAAAACAAGCATAAAATCAAAGTTGATTCTTTTTTAAATTTTGTCATGATTTTGTTTGTTTGAGGGTTTTGTTTGATGAATGAACCAAACGTTTGGAATGCTTTTGTGTTGATCTTCGATGGTTGTTTGTTGCATGTATTGATTAAGTTTTAAGACACTGTTTTGATGACCTTAAACCTGAAGCTTTTAAGCTACTTGCATAATGCAAAGTACAATTTTACCAGGAAAGGAAAATCACGAAACGAAAGATTATTAAAAAATTCCCAAAACAGCAGCGAAAATTTGTTTAATTTGTTTATCGGTGCTGTGCCAAGCTAGTTATCAATTTCATTTTAATTTTGAAAATATATTTTTCAATTAAAAATAACCAAAGCGCTTTAGTTGTGCTGTTTAAAATCAGGTTTAAAATAAGACTTTTGAATCTACGCATGAATTTTGAAAACAATTTACTTTCAATTTTCTTTCACAGCTAATTCAATTGTTCATATAGCTTCCTATATGAAATTCAAAAATATCAGTTTTTGGTGCTTTTATGTAGTATAATGTCAAAATAATGTATACAAATAAAAACTTAAGCTTAAAAGAAACTGAATAGAAACTTTCCAGCTGTAACGACTTTTTCGTAGCTTTCGCCATTATTATTTTCCTTTCCTCTTACTTTACAGTTTTAAGGAGTTCCAGATTATTTCTTCTTACTTTGTTTTATTTTATTACAAAAACTACAATAATACGCAACACCACACAGTATAAACACTAGAATGGAAATTTTTTCTTATTTCTATCTAGAAAAAAGAAGTAAAAATTATTAGGTTATATTATAATGGTTAAAAACTTGAGAAACTCTGTTCCTATTTTCTTCGTCTTCTCAACTAATACATTCTAGTAGTATAATACGGGATAAACACTGAAGCGTAAACAAAACTTGGAGGTTTAACGAGCTAACAAATCTGTCATTTCTCCCTTGAGGGAGAAATTGGGAAATCTTTCTTCTTGAGTCAGCATCATTTCTTAGAAAAGTAAGACCTACAAAATCTCCTCTCCCAACAACAGCAAAAGTTGTACGTATATGCATGATATTTATGCACACAATCACAAAATGGAGGGAAAGAAAGACATGCCAAAGAAAAGAGTATATAAAGGGACAATATGAGCTTTATATAGTTTCGCTTATTGTATTGTTCTCTTTGGAAAATAAAGGAAAAATTTCTTCATTTCTATTTTCTACCACATCACCGTTCCTAACTTCAATTTTACTATCACCACCACCAGTTCCGCTTAGGTATGGCAAGTAGACGCAAAGAAACGTTTTTTGCTATTTTTGTAGATTTTTCTATTACAGATATTCAGTTGTTTGTGTTCTCGTTGCTTATATAATATTATATTACTGTTAATACTGTTATTGGTAGATATTCCATTCTTTTCTATTTTACTATTTGGCAAAAATAAACTGAGAAGAGGAAGAAGAGGAATGGGACATTTATAAAGTTCAACTTGGAACAAAATAGGAGAATAAGAAGCCATGGGCCAAACTAACAAAAATATACTTATCATGAGCATCATTGCATGATCCATGAACAAGATGATCCCATATTTTTTCTCAACTTTTCCTTCCAACTTTCTTCATACAATGACGATTATGCTGCTGCTGATCCTGCTGCTAAGTGAGTGAATACGAATATGAGATATTGTTTATAGAGAATAGATTTCTTTTCATTAACTAAGAAGTAGCTCTAAAACTCACTGGATGGTTCATATATTCATGGAAGAAAGAAGACGGGGAAGAAGTGCTAACTTTTTCAGCTCTTTTTATTTCTTCTGCTTACTTCCCTTCTCTCAATCTATCTTCTTGGACAGCTTCTGGTCCGGGTTGAGAAAACAACAGGAAGAAAAAAATAGTTGGTGTATTATATAAAGAAGGATGAGGCATGGCTTGCTATGAGATCAGACAAGTTGAAAAGAGACGCATATATAAAAAGAAGAAGAAAGTTGCCGAGTTTGCTGTTTTCGGCAATGAATGAAAAGTTGATTCATAACTACCACCAACAAACACTGTCCCCGTACTTTTCTCCTCCAACTTTTTCTTTTACTGTGGCATACACAACCTGTCTGCAATAGAAGCGAAAAAAGAGAATAAAAGGGAGAGAAAGGAAAGATGGGAAGAGGGATAACTTCCTTACAAATGAGTATATATCTGTGCAGCTTTAAACAAGTCAAGAGTGTGTGCCGTTGTTATTACTCCTATTCCTACTTTTAATCTAATTAATAAAGACAAAATGTTGTCTTGTGAAATCAAGATGCTTCGTCTTCCTTTTCTTTTCTCCTTCCTTTAGTTATTTACCCTCTTCTCCCTGTTTTCCCATTACATTACTCAGAAGTTGACTGTTTGACAGATGAGAATGAGTAGACAAGTTTCTTCCTTCTTTGGTAAATGAAAATCATATTTTGTGTTAGACAAGTCAGACAAAAACTTAACAGCTTCCTTGTCATCTTCACTAGAATCCAATTTAAATAATAATTATTACAGAGGACGTTTAAGTAGAAAAGAGTGTCACTCTTGTGTAGCTGTTGTAGTAGCTTTTGAGATCTGTTTCTCGGAGATGTGTCATTAAAAGTGTGATCTCTCAGCAGTTTTTTAAATGGCTTGACTTATGATTAAATGAAAGTATTATTCATCCCATTTTACCAAACTTTTACTTTCTATCGCTGTAATTGAATCTTAAAATCTAGCTAGCTCATCATTCTGATCCACTTGGGGTTATAGCTACAGTTAATAGTTGCACTGACGAATATTATATGATGATATTATGTTCCATACTCGATTCGTACGTATTCGATTTTTGTTAAGCAAAGCAAAAGCATTGACAGAGGAACAATTGATTGCAGAGTCTTTAGGGGAGCAAAATAATATGTTTTTAATTACTTACCTAATACATCAAGTCGGGCATCTGATCTGATTGGCTTGATAGATCCTTTTGGTAACGCTTGACACTGATACTCCGCAATGTCTTGGAGAGTGACATTTTGAATTTTAAGATTGTGGACGCCACCACTTGCATCACCAACCATTGAGTACCTTGGATAACCGGGAATTTCTCGTTGGAAGCCTGCAATTATAAGTAAAAATATAAATTAATTAATAATTTAAAATATAGATATGGTATAAACGTGTGTTTTGCACAAATAGTAAAAGTTATGAACAGGAGCATATAAATTGCAAAATCATATTCTAAAGTGCCATTCTAAAACTATAAAAAGTATAAGTGAAGGAATGTACTTGACACCACAGCCTAATGCTACCAATCACACACTTACAACTTATTATACAAAAGAACTTGACTGTTTGTGCGGAGAAAAGGAAACGCTGTTATATTTCATTAGGAAAAGGAAGGAATTCCCAAGAGAAAGCTGAAGTAAGAGACAACCCCAAGTTTGGAGACAGTCACTCACCTCACACCGGATGACAACAATAACAACCCTCAGGGAAAATATGTTTTTATAAGGCGGAATAATCTTGAGAAAAGAAGTTCGCCATAATAGAAAGTTCGCATTATGGTTTTCATCCTAGTAGGTGCCATATCTAGTGGCACAATATTTTACGTTGTTCATAAAAATGGGTAAAAGGATGTATGATTACGATAGTAATAAGATTGTTTGCGAAAAAATATCTGTAAAGTGCCATCCCATTTTACTCCTTTCTATTTCATGGATGTATCACATAAACAATTTTCTAACAAACAGATAAAAATCGTGGCAAGTCTTAAAAATCCGCAGCTGACTTGAGAGATAGGGAGAATTTTTGAAGTAGCAAGGGACCTACTTTTCAGACTTACATCCGCTCACTTCAGTACATCATCCATTTTTCCTGGAACTCTTGAAAACGTCAACATCAACAACAACACACAGGATGATGGAACGTCAAGGGAAAAGGTGTCGCTCCTTTTCAAATTTTTAAACAGTTCACTTTAAATAGCATTTGAGAGTTTGATTGTCCCAAGAAGTACAAATATTTTTCTTCAAGTTTTTCTTCTAAAGGAACAAATGACGATAGAATAGGTATTGGAAACTGCAGTGATGGTATGACGTGTGAGAGAAGCATTTCCATACTCTGCCGTTTCCAACATTAACAAAGAGCAACCAAAAAGAAGTTTCAACTTAATATAAATAAATATCAGTACGGAATTGACTAGCAAGTTTGTATGTATTGTAGGCACGCACAACAAGAGAGAGAGGGAGACAGGCGAAATAAAAGTCTCTTAGGAGAAATATTGGTTTTTATGAAAGTTTTGCAACAACAACAGCAATAATAACAACCAACAAAAGAAAAACTCACACTTACACATGGTATGTTTTTAGTATTGGCCATGTTGGTCGTGATGGAGTAACTTTTCTTTTGCTCTCATCCCAAGATACATATTTGTCAGGAGAAAGTACCATAACACAATTCAAAAAAATAAGGAAAATAAGAGCAGAGGAGCACAGCACATTCCTCTTGTTCTATTTTTCTTTGCTTGGAGAAAAACCACCTTTGTAAATTCATTCTTTTATCCACAACCTCCCCCACAAAACATTTATTTGACAAACAAGACAGAGCGAGAAATGGAAAAAAATTTTCATCAATTCAACTCGTTCGATTCTTGTAAAGCTTGAGAAAAAGGGGTGCATCAAATTTGTTTTCTGTATGCATTGGATTTCATGTAGTGGAAGAAGGAAAAATATAAACCGGATGGGAGAGACAGGGATTTGTTGGTGTCTGTCTGTATATCATCATTGTCATTGTATTGGATTGAAGCGAAGTAGGTTCTGGAGTGGAATTGGTGAAGCAATATCATTATTGTTATTGCTGCAGCACAAATGTGCACTGGATTGCATGGGAATGCATATTATAAAAAACAATTTTTCCCAAGTGTAGCAGTCTATTGTCATGTAAAAGGAAGGAAGTTGCAGAGAAAAAAAGGAGAAGATGGGGGAAGTTCCAAAGTAAGTACATCAACAACTACTTCATCTGAATAATCGATATTGAATGAAGTCAATCTACCTTTTGCCTCAGTTGTAAAGAGAAAGTGGGAAAGAAATTATTTCTCCCTTTTGGTCGCTTGAAACGAACAAGTTCAATCACTGCACGAATGAATGCCTATCAGTAATGTGTATAGCATGAGAGGAAACATGCATCGTGATCAACAAATCATGAAACTTGAAGGTTAAATAAAACTTCTCGATGCACATTTTTGTAAATAAGCAAATACGTATAAAAACTTTTTATGATGATGAAAGGAATTGATTTTTCAGGCAAATCAGATTTCGTGGTTAACATATAGCTCAATCCAACAATTTTCAGACTCTTTTGCCCACAGACTCACAGGCAACGGGTTAAAGAGCTCATTACGAAATCTGTCAAAATTATCAAACTTTTTGGTTCAATGGGTTCAATTAGAGAGTTAGACCTGCTATTTCGTGCGTAAAATGATGACCAATCTTAATTTATTTAAAAAGTTCTCATCACAACTTGCTTTTTATTTCATTTTTGAAGAAGAATGAAAGAATGGAAATGGAAGACAAGGAAAACAAATATTTGTCCAATTGAGCTAACATACAAGTACATATTTTTCAAGTATGCGAACATTATTACACAATCAATGCATAACATCATCCATAACTTTTTTGAATGTGTTGCTGATGCTTTTTGAATCGTGCGTGTGCACATTCGTTACGTTAATGTCGATTAGGACAATAAAAGATAACGGGCGCGTGTCTCTTTGTAAACGCACCACCATCATATCCGTGTTGCTCAATTTGGTAGAAAAAGCAGCTCGTCTTTTCTTTCTTTACACTTTCAACTTCAATAAAAAGGTATTTTTAAAGTGCAAATAGAAAAAATGAAAGGAAGAGCGTTCATTTTTTCAGGCAATCTCAACGTTTAAACATTGCATAGGAAATTTACTTTTGATCATTACATTCTCTCATCTCATCACATCACACATGAAAATAAAAAAACCCTTTTTTCATTTTTCGTTTTCTTGCTACAGATTCAGAATTTCACTTTATTTGCTTCACAGCCAGCTTTTCTGAGAAATAACGAATATTTTCATTGATTTAATACAAACTTCTTTTCATTACACTTTATCAGAGAAAAACCAAAATGTGAAAGGGGTAAAAAGACTTGTTAAATCTTCAACATTTGTAATCTTTGGAAAATTTCAACTTCTTATCCAAGCAGAATAATTTCAACGAAGAGAGGCAGTCGACTATTATGGATGAACGACTGTATTGTGCTTTATTATGCCCTTAATTTAGCAAAGATAGAGAGAATATTATGAAGAGGGGTCTTAATCAAGAAGAAATTGAACTGGCACTCATCACCATCGTGTTGTGTACAAAAGTAGTAAAAAAAAGTCAGCTTTCTTTTTTAGATAGTTTGAAAACGTTTCATAATTTCAAATATTAGCAGGGAAAGCAGTGAGAAAAGCAAAGAGTTTAGCTGAGAGAGATACAGAGAAAAAAAGAAAATGCTAACATTGCATATATGAAGCTGGAAAGTAAACAGAGGCAAATTTCCATTTAAACAAGAAAAAGGCCTGAACTAGGTAACTTCCACATCACAGAGTCAGAGTAACAACGATCATTTTTTCTGTTTCTCCATATATATTGAAAAAAGAAAGTTTGAATATGGTGATTTTCCTAGAAAAAGAATGAGGAAACAAAGAGTAGAACAAGAGAAGGAAGGAAAGTAAGAAAAACAGTGTAAAACTTTCAACTCCTTCATTTCCTTAAAAATTCTCTTTAAAAATAGTTGAACGATGATGATTTGATGTCGCAATAAGTTGATGTAAAATGAAAGGGAAGTCAATGAAATGAAATGAAAAAGGAAGTGGAAAGACCTATCCATAAAGAAGGAAAATCAGGAGTCGATAAAGAAAATGAAAAAAGACCTGCATGAATATACACCTGCTTGTTTTAACCTAGCAAAATCTAAGTCTTTTCCCCTTACATCTTTATAAAATCCCTTCTTTCATTTCAAAAATTTAAAAATTAGGAGAAAGAAGAAGATTGAAGCATTTAATTAACGTGTATCTGTAGGAAAATGTTGATAGAAACAGTAGGAGTGGAAATGGTGATCATGCTTAAACCCCAGGAAAAATCAAATGCACGTATATATTACTTACTTTTAAGTATGAGAAATTTACATAAATAAATTCATTCTTTTTTCTTTCGACTTCATTTGAAATAGAAACAAAAAGGCTTATATATAAAGATCCTGAAATCTTTTCCTCTCGTTTTATTCTACTTAAGCTAGATTACATTTCTTGACGAAAGAAAGATCACATAGGCAGGAAGAAATAAGAGAGAAAGGAAGTAATAGATTCATATTAGGGACTGATTGTGATTGTATTCGAGGGTGGCAGAAAGAGAGAAAGCAGGTACTATGACTAACTCAGCTCCCAGGGTTCTACAGTGGTAATGGTGGCGTGGCAGTGGGTGTGCTGTTAGGGCGACATGATTACGACGTAACCAAAACCACATATACATACAAAGTAGGAGACGACTTTGACGACACACAACTTCCGTTATACTCCATCTATAAAAATAAGATTTGCTTGAGAGGTATAGATAGCTGTGGGAATGTACCTAAGTATTATCGTATAGGTAACCATATTTTATCCAAGTCCTCTCTGTCTTTATGTCTGAGTGAGTGAGTTTTATTAGTTTCCAAGAGTAAAGTTTTTCTTTTCATTGCTCAGCTGCAACTCTCTTTCTTCAACAAAAATTCAGAGAGTTTTACAAGAAAAAACTTTCTTAGTTTCTTGGATTAACCATAAATACAGTTTAATATGATGTTTCATTACGTTTATTGAAAGTTTGGTATATATGATCCCAAATGATATAAGAATGAAGATATGGGTTTAACGTGAAGGAGGAGATTTTTTCACACTATTACCTACGTATATTTCTATAAGAGCAGATCAATGATCTGAGAAACCCTGATCAACTAAAGTGCATGAATGTTGAAACTACGACGTAGGTAATTAGTCTAAACTTGGTTAATTCCAGGTATACAAAAATAAAGGATCATTGCAAAAGTTTTATCTCTCTTCGTCAGTGATTTTCTACATCAAATAAGATTGCAATGAGACTGAAGGAAGAGAAAAAGCAATTGACAAACATTGATAGGCTCATATATTCCATGTTTTATTATTTTTCTTTATAAATATATCTTTTAGCTCAAATATTTGCAGAGTGACTTGTTCTGAAAAAGTGCTGTTAATCTTAAAATATAGCTACTTGATTCATCTCTCCTTCCTCTCTTTGCTGATTTTCATTCAATACATAACACAAATGACTTCATCCACATTCAATAATGTCTATCCGCATTGCAGTTTAATGAAAAATTTATGACATAATTACGCAAAGTCAAAAGAAGAAACACTGAGCAATATCGAAATAAGTATACGTTCACGTTGATGGTGTTAAAATGATTGCTGTAATTCTTTTTCTTTTGCTCCTTTCCATTCTCATCATTCTGACACTGAAACTCTTCATAAGTTATACTTAAGCCGTGCGAAAAGAGAAAGCACGAAGTTCATAATGGCAATAATAATAATGGTAATGGGGAATGAGATAGAATACGTAAGGCATGATACGAAATATATTGAAGAATAAATAGATAAGGAAATACTCAAATGCAATAATTTAGATATACACAAGCTATAAAATAAAAATTGCTTATGGAACAGCAGCAACAGCACACCAGCTGTATTATAGAAGTAGTTCAAGCAGATGAGAATAGTGAAGCAAACTGAGAGAAAGGAAAGTTTTTCTGACATGTCAAGGGTTTTATGAGGAAAATAAGAAACGTAGCCTATCCATACTTTGACTCTTATCCCCAAGAAAATACTAATGTTATCTATTGCATTGATGCCCTTTAGCAAACATAAATCGTCCTAAGAACAGGGAAAATACAATACACGGAAATAAGCCAGCATTTTTATATATTAGCTCTTGTCCTTGGGTAAACCACTGACTTAGATATTTCTTCACAAATTATATGCCTCAATTATATGCTTATCCTTTGCTTGTCCCAGTTTCGCAAATTTGAAAGCAATCTCAAAAAACTTTTCCTAACAATACAAACCTCAAATTGGGGTAGAGTCAATATGTAATTACGTAAGCAGAACTCATTTGGTATAATTTACAAACAAATTTTCAAAACCAATTTAAACCACATGAGTTTTTTTATTTCACTACTTCTAGAGTAAATTGAAAATTGTGCTTGGAATTTGCCTTTTTTATACTCACTCAATATTTAACTTATTTAGGGAAATAGTAAGTTCACTATTCAGACATACATGTTACTTTGAAAGATATTGAAATAATATGAAAGATTCCTTCCCCTTTTCCCACCCAATCGCTTTAAACATAATAAATTCACTAAAAAATGTTGTGAAAGACGCTTATAGTCCCACTATACTATGGTGAGCCCAATATACTTATAAGTTAGCGTAATTGCTGTGAACTATGAGCAAAGCCAGTAGAATGAAAAATCTTCTCGGTTGTTTAATCTTTGTTCTTTATCCATTCTTTTCGTTATTTATTTTTCGGATTAAGGATATGATTTCTTGGAGAATATAGAAAAAGGATGTTGGAGGACGTACACAATGAAATCGGTTTCATATCATTCTTGCCACTTCTAACCTTACATAAGTACAAAAGTGAAGTAGTAAAGTACGCTTCAAAGCGTCAAGTACTGACATATATTACAGGTTTTACTCGAAAAGGACACAGGAGGCTCTCAGATTCAATTTACAATGTTATCTTTCTTCTTGAACCTATTTCTACGAAAAGTGAAAAACAAAAGTAGAAATGTAGCCAAATAAGTTATTCCATTTCTTCAAATCATAAAAACATCAAATAGTCAAAGAATACAAAAACAGAGCTGGACCTGAAGTTTTTTCTGTCAAGCCCCCAGTGACGCTTCTAAAATACACAAAAGGATTTGTAAATCCATCCAGTTTGTAAAAGGATAAAGGGCTCAGTGTAAACTTTTATTTAGCAACAAAATACCTAAACATCATGAGTATTTTTCATAAAACAATGGAATATTTTTTATTTAAATTAATATTTCAACAGAAATATGCTTTGAGCAAAAATAGTAGTTGCAAATTCTAAAAAATATTTACTAAAATCAAGAATTTTATTTTCAAGTCAACCTTCTTTGTAGTTTTCCCTATTCTTCAAATACTTAAGAATCACTTACCTATTTTACTTCAATGTTTGTTTCAATTGTTTCGTAAAATATAAAATGAAATAAAATCTTTCTCTTTTTCTTTTTTACTTTTTCTGTGTACCGAACAAACTTTTTTATTTTCATCGCAACTTTAATTTAATTTCTACTTTTTTAAGCAAACCCTGTTTACTTCTATTAAAAAACTCTTAACTTTCCGTTGATGCATTTAAGAAATTTCTGCAAAAAAAGAAATTTAACTTGTTATATGAATGGGAGAAGAGAAAGAAATAAAGAGAGAGCAAAGGGTTGAAAGTCTTGTAAATTGCTAAATAAGAAAGTGCAAACAAAGCTAGTACATCAGCATACTTTTTCCTAACAGAAATGTGGCGCCAAGGAAAACATACGTCTTTGTCACACAACAACCCCGAAAAATGTTACAAATTCTTCGTCATATAACGAAAGGACCAGTGAAAGTAAGTACTCCAGCGTACTTGCAAAAAATAATAGTATTGTTTGGTTGAAGTTGTTGGTAGAGGAGGGAAAAAATGCCACCAGTTTCTCGTACGCTGATATTATACAAATTCTTCACACTTTTAAAAGTGAGAGGAAAACAAATTCGGTTGTTTTCTTTCTAATACTAGTACCTAAACATGTATGTGTGTCTCGGACGCATTTTCTTGGTATTTAACACTTTTTTATTTCATATTAGAGTGAATGAAGAAGAGATATTTGAAAAGGGAAAAGTGTTACAATGTTTAAACAAGGAATGCTATATATTTTACCTAAGAAATGAAAAACAGCAAAAACACTCGAACACGAAATAGTAGTAAAAAACTGCTGCATAAAGGGCAAATAGTTAAAAAAAGGTTTTGCTGCTTACATTGGCCTTATCCCACTTTTTATAACATCACGTCTCTCTAACGTTGTGCTTTATACTGCAATGCTCACACTTCCGCAAAAGTAAAAAATACGAAGAAAATGTCTGTATTGTTGTTGTTATGTTGCCCAATCTTATAGCCCTTTTGGTTTTTACTTTCTTTTTGCGCGCTATGTCTGACTAGAATGGAATAAAGAGAAGAAGAAATATGGTAGCATAAAAAGATCCGTTGAAAAAAGAGAATAAAAGAAGCAGAACCGAAAAGGGTACGAAAGTTTGCACAAATACAACTTGTGAAACACGATCCCTTTTTATTATTATTGTTGAGAAATCTAGTTTTAATATTCACTTAATTTTCTTTTTGGATAAATAGCACAAGTTTTGATTTATAAGCAGTTGGCAAGTTGGCACTCTTAACTCCTTTCATTGCAAAATTCACATTTCACGTTTCTTTTGCTTTTTGTATATTTACTCTCGTAAGTGCTAAACGTATTTCATGCGATAATAATATTCAAAATTATATGCTCAATAGTAAAAATGGAAGTTACGTCCCATTATGCTGAAAAGAATTTTACCGGAAATCCTTTTCTACATTTCACAATACTCACAGCGACACTTCTCACAGGGATCCCGCTCTCAAATAAATGGTGGCACACTGCACATTATTTTAATTATATTACGAGTACAATAAAAACGCAAACAAGTAAGCATTCTTGAATAAAATCTAGGACAGCAATTTTCCCAATTCATATTTTTCGACCAATTTGAGAAACGAGTACAAAAAGGTACGAAAAATTCACAGTCTGCTATCATACAGATGAATAAGAATGAACACAGATGCCAAATACGGCAAGCATAAAATATTTGCGAAACGTCAACTGAATGGCAAGTCTCTTTCCTTATCTTTATTTACCAGTGCGTAGGACAGAGTCGAGCAAAACGTTGAATCAGCGCATATAGCAGCCAAAATATCTATCTATATAACAAATCCATTTCCAATTTCATTTCATTCAGACCATATCTTATTCAAGTAAATATTTAAATATCTATTGCAGAAATATTACGAAAATCCTCATTCCTTCTTTCTGAGTTATTTCGACATGGGACTGGTGGAGACCTTTTTGTAAAATTACTTTTCGAAAAACTGATTTCATTTTAGGCTTATACAATCAATATTATTGTTCTGCTGAAAATGAAGCAAGTGACATATTTTTCAGATTTTGCAGTTGACTAAAATCGCCTAACTTTTGATTCAATCTGTGATTTAGTAAAGCAACAGAAATATACGTTAAAAAAGCGCTTACATAAAACTAGTAAATTTGTACGTAATTCATTTCATTTTGGGTAACTGCGTAATGCACTCAAGTTACTTTTTGCGTGTACATTGAAAGATCGGTTGTTATTCTTACTCAAACAGAAAATAGAGAACAATTTTATGCATTTCCTTCCGTTATTGCCCCTGTTCCAGATACATCCATTCTGATGTTGTACTCCATCCATTCATTTCCATTACGAAACACTACATATTCTAGTAAAATGTTTGCAATTTCAATTTTTATCCTGTCACTCAAACCCAGTTTTAACTTGGTCTTCCAATGCAACCCTGTTTGAATTGAAAAAGGAGCATGAGCGAATTGGAGTGTTGGAGTAGTCCCTGGTTATTTATGTGCACTTTACTTTACCCATCGTTCTTTCTCCTCATTCTCTCTCTGGAATCATGCGTAAGACCTGAACTTTGAGCAAATTTGGTGGAGAACCAGGTCACGTCAGGATGATCTAAAATCGTGTTACTTTTCCTCTTTTTGGTTCCTTTTAGTTTAAAATATGCATGCATTTTAGCCAATTAAATGAGAATTTAGTTAAGTGAAAGACAGGTCAGACATCATCACAGCAGCAGACAAAGTTATGCAAACCAATAGTAAAGGATAAAAGTTATTTAAAAAGTAGGGAGAATTTGTTGTCGGTCCCCTTCACTAATTATTCTTCCTTGCACAAGTTTTCCAAGTGAATTTTAATCCGACCTCGACCCATATTTAAGCAAATCTCAAAAATATCTCTTCAAAACGTGTCATTGCCAAAGCCGCAAATTCCAAACTGTAAAATCCCCACCAATGTTTTATTAACTACTTTCTGTCTATATAAATGCCTGCTCTCATATATATGAAAAAGTACTCTTGAAAGTAAACTGCCAGTTTTTTACTTCCTCTTCTGTTTCTTCTGGAGTAGTGTAGATATGGTGTCTACACAACTAAATATTTTTAGTTCCAATCCACTCTTACTGATAAAAAGTTTTTTCCTACTTCCAGTGATGTAGTGCTAGTAATATGAAATGAACTAGTTTTATGAAGTTGCATGGATTCCATGACATGTACTCGCACTTGATGTTGCTACGAATGAAAGCAAGTGACAAGAAAATATGCTTTTCTGCTGTTCATTATCAAAGAACAGAGAAAAGTTTATTTTTTGCTTAAAAACCTTTTCACTCCTCTTCTGCTATGAAAGGATTGGACTTCACAATAATACTCAGAGCCTTTTCATCATGTTCTCACGCTCTTACATCACACACGTGTACAATTTTTTTCTGTGATTCCGATAGTCCCGTTTGTATATAAATGTGTATAATAGTACATAATTTCTTTGTGTTGAACTTTCACTTTCACCATAATATTTCTCGTATTGATCAGTGGTTAATCCAAACATGTTTAAAGAGAAACTCACATGTATTTCTACATGCTCAAGTCAAATTTCAATAATACTTGTTGGAAAGGAAAGTTGCATGTTCCAAGCCATCGTTAAAGGGTTTGTTTGAAACTTCAATACATATTCCCTTATGCAATCGAGTAAAATTTCCCAAAGCCGAATCAGTCGAATGTCGAGTCTTTTATGCTTCATACATACTCAATTCGCATTCCCTTGCTGAGGTGTTAACTGTCAAAACGTCAAGATCAAGAAGAATCGATAAAACACTGAAGTCCTTCGTGTGTTATATAAGTTGAGGTACAAAATAAAGTTTTTCTTACTACATGCAAGGTTTTTGCAGAGTTACTTCGATTAGTTTCATTCATGAAAGCCGTCTTCTTTGAAAGTTGCTTTGCTTCTTTCAATTCTTCTACACTTTCTATTTATTTCCAAAAAATGCACAATGCATATTTCGAAAGATCTTCCAATTTCATTCCAATAAAGCAAACTCATCCATCTTTCTGCAAGATTGAAATGGCTAGACCGTGCCGTGTGCACGAAAGAGGAAAGCTGTCTACTTCATTGTAGAGTTCAATCGATCCAGAAATGCTAAAGGAAAGCTGAAGAAGAAACGATTTACCATTTCTTCGAGTTTAGGAGAAGAAAGGCATTTTTCTTGTGTGATTTTACAAAAATATGACAAGAATGCATGTGGGGCAATAAGAATGATGTTGTGCAGAAAAGGTCTCATCCAGAAACGGAGGTTTGAGGCTTGGAGAAAGCCACGGTAGATTCATTTATGTTACATCAAAGAAATCCTTTAAGCTTTTATGTTTTGCCTACAATCGTTAAAAGAAGAATATCTACGAATGAGAATGTCTCGAATTTGTCGAAGAAACAATGTTTGTAAACCCAAATGAAATCTTTTAGACTTTTGTTAGTTTCTTTTTCAAGATTAAAATATATAAAAGGCTACAAACTCGACGGCCATCAAGTTCAACATATATTACGTATGTAGTTTTGAAGCTTGCAGATATAAGCTTTTCAAAATCTAAAATGCAATGGAATAGAATGTTGCATAAAGCAACAATATCTACGCAAAAATACAATTCAAATACAATTTAAAATTCAAACTGCATAGTGAAAAAATTGTCTACCTTTAAAACTATTCAATGCATCTTATCCGTAAAGATTTCTCCTTCATGTTCATTCTTTGAAATACTATGCTAAAGCAAAATAGTTTTCGTTTTCAAACACCGAAAGCAATAAAGAAGTGCACGAAGAAGTATGCAACTTTCGTTGCCGCTCAAATATACATACAAAACTGGAAAAAAGTTGGAAGCGCATTTTTATTCCTTATTTTATCCGACTAGATGCAAAGATTACAAGAAAATAAAATTCTTTTTGTAGAATGAGAAGAATCTTCAAGTAAAAATACGAGATTCAATCGTTGTGCAGCTATTATTGCAGCGATGTATGCTTACATACATCACCAAAAAGCCTAAAGACGAAGCTAATCCAAGTTGGGAAAGACTGACTTTCTCTTTCTTAACATTACCCAAGAAACACAAGTATTTAGAGAAAAGGATAGCTTCTAAATGGGAAGATAAAGAACTTATGCCCTTCTTAAAAAGAAAAGGAAATGTAGCTGCATTGAAAAGGAAGCAATAATATTATTTTTGTCATGTCTTCCTTCTACTACGGCAATAACACGGTGGAATTGCACACAGACCAAACGAAAAATCTCATTTTCATTGTTTTCTTCGCACATTTTCAGTCAAGAAAATGCAGCAAGAACGGCAAGATGTATACCAGTATATCATAATATTTGTAATTTCAAGTTGAGCAATATTAAAAATTGTTTCTAGTCTTTGCAATATTTTCTCTATACTTGGTATGAGCTCGTTCGAATTTCTTCTTGATGAGAGGAACATGAAAAGGAAATCGTACTCACGATCAGACGTATAAAAAGGCATATTGTACAAACTCTCACCACAAACAAGGATGAACATGATCTAGAAGACAATGAAAGGAATAAAAAAAGACAATGGCTGCAAATGGAACATATTTTCTTCAAAGTTGGTGTTTCGGGCGAACATCTTTGGTTTTCTCCTGTTTCTTTATTTCACTGAGAAAGTGGTGAATATATAAACATCCAAAGCAACACTTCCGCTTTGAAGGGAAAGGTTTCCCTGGATAATATTAGGGTATAGATGAATAAGTTTGGATTTGTGCTTTAATGCTTTAAAACTCCTAGGACTCGTGTATCAATTTAAGAATATGACCAAAGATATGCCAGGTTCATGTAGCAATTTTACTGAAAAGTTTACCCCTGAAGCGGATATTCACTTTGTAGTTTATGTTTTAAAGGACAAATTCTCTTTTCTTGGGAATGGCAAAGCAAAGAAGGAGATTATATACATTTCCTTTTCTCCTTTCCTTTCATTATTATTCAGGATGTCTCTTCTTTCACTGCAATATCGCATGCTTGCAGAATGTTTGCTGTTTGCCAAAATCCTGTTGTTGTTGTTTGCTTCTTTTTCGTCTTGCTTCGATGAATATAAATGAGGGTATAAATACGTGGAAACTTATGCATAGGCTAAAACGGTTGGAAGGAAGACGCAATAACCGACAGTAAACAAAAAGGGAAAAATACTGGAATGTACAAGATTTTTGTTCAGCAAAAGTAAACAAAATGTACACCGATTCCTGTCTAAATGAACTTAATATTTGGTCAAACTGAATTTTTTAGTTAATATGCTGTTAAAATTTGAAAACAGAATTATTTTATGAGTTTGGTTGTAATTAGAATATTAAAAATAAATATTAAGGCTTCAGCAATAACAAACAATTATCTTGACCATGAAAGTTTTATATGCAAGTGAATGCTTATAATGCACTGTAAAGCTTCCAGTTTAAAAAGTCAAAAGATTGCTAAAAAGGAAAATTGTTTTATTATGAAACAAACTTTTGTGAAAATATTTTGTACTTTTTATTCCAGTTTGAACGCTTAGCAGCAAGCAAAATTTCTCTTTTGCTTTCTTTCCAACCCAAGCCTTGTTGTCACAGTAGGAGATGTTACTTGCACTCACAAATGGAGGTTGATTCAATTCAAGAATGCATCATAATGCACATTTACACAATTGACTAAAAATAGAGTCATCAATCTACATTCTCGCAGCTAAAAGTAATCGTAAAAAGGAAGCATTCAGTTTTTACCTCCTGCAAACATACATCATAAGCTCAACTTGTATATCATGGAGTACAAAAGCATTCAGTTAGAACTCCAGTTGTGATGCTGCTGTTATTGATCAACCTCTTCAAAGTTAACCACAATGTACAACTTTAGACTTTTAGCCATTTGGAGACTGATTTGAGAAAACCAGCATCCTTTTTGCTTAGCTTTAAATTAATAACAACGTGATGATGACGACGTTAAAGTACATTTTAATACATCAGCTTACAAGGTTTAAGTGGAAATGAACACTACGACTATGTGTCGCGGTGCGGCGTCCTCTTCAATTTCTAAGTTGTGGTGGCAAAGTCAAAGTTCTTGTTAGAAAAATTGAAAAGTTTTCCTTTTCCCATTTTGTTTGGTTTTTTATCAAGTAGTAGCTTACAGATGAAAAGTCTGGAATAAGACCACTTTGCTTGCGGAATTCATTTACCCTCGCTTTTTTAACTGTATAGTACTACGTACTCCAATGATCTTTGAGTGATTGCTTGAATGTTGAACTTGGGGTGGTGGTGGTAGTGATGATGGAAAGAAAGTGAAGATGCCACACACAGAGAGTTTTCCACATGTGGTAAACTATATTTTTGCTGCGAGCAGAAGCGGATCAAATTTCTTTCTAGGAAAGTTGAGAATAAATACGCCAGACGTGCATATTCCATGAAAAGAAAACGAATATCCAACAATCAAGTTTACAAATGTTCTGTGCCTGTTGTATCTGTATTATACATGATCTACAATGGAGCGGATTTCATTTGAAACAAGAAGCCATTGATGCCAATAGTTTTTTCGTAACCAATAGCCATGCTTTGTGTTTTAATTGAAATTACACTATTTTTTTTCTCGCAACTAAAAACTAATTTTGACAAAGTTTACTTTACTATTAGTTCACTTGTAAGGTTTTTATACTAAATTAAAGGAAATTCATTTTTGTTTAACATTGTAATGCAATTGTTCCCAAATGAAGTTCCCGTGGCAAGTCCCAGTTTCATTTACGATAATAAAAACCATAAGCACACAATTATGTTTTGCTGTAATGTACAATCTACCTGTTCTTGTCAACCCTAGCACCCTCAATAGTCAATAATATTGAATAGTACAATAGGATGGCAAATTTTCATTTTATTTTTTCTTACATAATATCCATTCATGACTAGTCATTTGACGTTTCATTCCACTTTGTTATTGCTCTTTGGACCTGAACAACTGTTTCAAAATATCCAATTAGTAATTATGATCGGGATAAGAGTATTGTCATTGCTTTTTATTCTAGGTTTACTTTTCTTGGCTTATAAACCTAACTTTCTTTCGACTTTCTTCTCCCCTCAGCTCAAGTCCGCCTTCTCCATATGGGCAAGACTTAATGAAAACATTCTTGTCAGGAACTAAAAATAAAATGATGTCCTTCGTCTTCCCAAACACTATACCCAGCCAATTACTTCTTACAACGACCGTTCATAAAACTTGTGTAATCATCAACTAATTTGAAATGAAAGGGAGAGAATGTGCGTATTGCGTGTCTGAGAAGGATACTTTTTGTGGTTCTTCCTAATATGCAATTACAATATAAAAAAGTAACTGGAAAAAGGTGATAATAATTGTGCATGCCGTTATATTGTCAACATGATCATGATCTCCCAAATCTTGTATGATTCCATCTTAATAACCCCACAGTCTGAAAGAGAAAATGTTTTCTAATTTCTGTTGATATGTTTTTCCTTACCACTTTTTCCTGTCTCCTTACCGCGTTGCGAGGAAAGAAAAGCTGTACAATAAATACTTGAGTCAAAGTCACAAGGGAGTTACTAATAATTAACTGTCCACCCACCAAGTTTCAGCGCAGTTGACTTTACCTATACAAGGTTATAAACAGGATTCAAGGTTTTCATAATACATATTTCAGTTAATATCTGAATTCACTGACTGTCATGAACCTGAAGTAATGAAATATGAAACAATCGGTAATACTATGAAAACCCGTCATATGAACCTGTAGTTTTTAAGTTCATTAGTTTACGCATTATTAAGAAATAGCAAAATTTATACAAATTTCATGGATAGTGTCATTTGCCTTAAACGAATATCGATTTGGAAAAAAGAAATAAGATTTCAAATGAAAAATGTCATCAAAATTCAAGAAGCATAAAACTATTTCATTCGTTTTTCCCAATGATTCTACAATAATTGTGCGTGCTTCATCAGCAGCATATCGACCCCAGTATAAATGAGCCAAACCAACCGAATCCAAACTTTCTCCGTCTTTCATTCCTTTTTGACTTCTTATTCTAGGTATTCTTCAACCCAGACCAGTAAAGAGGAATTCGACGACCTGATGTTTCAGACAAAAGAGTTAATGTCTTAGACCAATTGTGTGTGCAACCAGAAAAGGAGTGAAATGAAAACGCATTATAAATGAATTAGGTTTAGTGAGAAAGAGAATAAGAAAAAACATAGGAGCAAGGCAAGAGAAAGAGAAGAATCTTGCAAAGAAGATTTTTTTTTCATCTCATTCTCATTTCTTCTTTGCTTCCTAATGGATGAAAACACAAATGACCCTCTTCTCCTTTTGCTTGATATTCTATTCCATGCAAAAATGGGAACGGGAAATTGAGAAACGACTACAACTGCAAAACTTGCTTTGCTCATTCAAATTTACACAAAAAACTACAAACATAACAGGACAAGCAAGTCTAAAAGAAAACCTCTATAGACTTTGATTTTATACCGCATTAAAATATGGCTGTTGTACTCTGCTCTTTCCAGTCACACATTTTACTTCAATGATTGTTATTAACATCATCATCATCACGACATTCGTGGTGCTTGTTCCATTCCTCTTTTTAACTACTTCCCTTCTTATTCTCAACTTTTTCATTCTTGGAGATTTTTTCCAGTCACTCACCAGTAATATAATTCTTTGCTGCATACGTCGCCTTTTTCTTTTCTCTTATTTTATTCGAATTTTTTCCTGTTTTCACACAAAAAAAGAAACTTTGTTGAGGGCGAACTGTTTTTACATGCGTCATTATTACCGTACTAAACAGCTGCCATTCCCTACACATTTATAAAGGAACATTTTCTACTTTCTCGTCTTTAAATTCCCATTAAAAATCTTTTCACTTGTCCCGTTTTTCTCAACTTTTAATACTTTGCTATAATTTTTATTTTCTCATTTCAGAATTGTTCTTGGAAAAATGGGAAGTGATTTTAAAATATATAGAGAGGTTGAAAAGGCGATAATGCTAAATGAGGCCAGACCAAGAGAATTTTTATTTTCAGATTAATTCCTTTACACAACTTAATTTTTCAAACTCTGAAAATTCTCAATTTGTTAGCAACTTTTGTGTAGTGTGATGATATAATAAAACGGAAGGAGAAAAAATGCTGAAATTAATTTCCAAACAATTTTTGTGTAAATTGAAATTTATATTCTGAGAATGTTTGTACATCAATCCTGCTGCTATTAATTTCGATTTAATAGGTAATTAACTAATATTAGTGAAAACCTTTTGATGTTTTCCATGATATTCTTTTCTTTGTCAACGTCAAGCATCAAAGAAAACGTTCTAGTGTTTCCGAATTATGTTTTTGAAATAAGTAAAACGAGCGTTAAGGCAATATTAAATAATTACTGAAAACGGTTTCGTAAATAATAAATGAAATTCGTTACGACCATTGTCAAGTAGTCCAATGTTCAATTCTACAATATTCAAAAGGCAAGCCAAAAATTCTCTAATCGGTATATCGGCGAAAGGTCTCCCAAGCGAAAGGTATAAATGAAGAGCTGTTGAAAAAATCTTTCTGAACAATTAACTAAAGTTGGATAATTTCTGTAGTTTTCTTTGATCATAAGTTAATCAAGAGTAAAGCTATAATTTTACATGAGCACCTAGTAAGGATTCATTTAAATTATGTTGTCTAAAGCCAGTCTATCGCATAAAAATTAAACGTATAACATGATTTTATCTATATCATGACAAATCACAAAATTATTGGCTCAATCGTAATCTCTACCAAACTGGTCCCTTCAACTTTTCTTTTCACTGCAAACTGAATGAAGTTTAAAAAGATTCGGCTTATTACTTGCTCGAAGAGTAAGTTATAAGATCGATGTGTTAGTCTGTCTGTCTGTCCGTCTGTCTGTCTGTCCGTTCCCACGAGAAGTCAAAAAGGCCTTGACAGATTTTA
>JAANSO010000375.1:0-37479 GCA_036507315.1 Lepidocyrtus fimetarius
TCGTCAGTTTCCCCACTTGTCAATTTCCCCACTATTCATTTTCCCTACAAATCAGTTTCCCTACGAATTAGTTTCCCCACCGTTCAGTTTCCATATGAATTCATTTAGTTGAAGGGTTTTCTGGCACAAAAATTTTATCTAGATAGTTTTAAACTTAATTTTTAGACGGCTAATTCCGTTTGTCAAGGGTCGGGATATTTTTGTTTATAAACCAGACCTAGCATAAGCTGGGCAAATACCTTAAAATTTCTTAAGAGAAATCGCAAAATGTATTCTAACTGTGAGCTACCTCATCGGTAAATTTCCGATTTCCTTCAAACTTTCAGAGTTTATTAGCCTTAATATGATTAGTCAACACACCAATTTTTAGACTCTACCTAGGTAACGTTTCGGAGATATTTAGGCTTGAAGTTTTATACGATATGCAGTAATGCATGGGAAGGCTATCTGATTTCGTTTCTTACACGCGTTCCTTTACTTAAATAATGTATTTTGAGAACCAAAAAGGGTACTCAACACAATTTGGCTACGCTGAATTTATTGGACGATTTCACTTTTTATCTAACTCAACTATTTTATGTAATAATTTGCATAATACTCAACAAGCTATATTTTTCTTAATAGGGAAAAATGCATTGAAAATTTTTTATTTATAAAATCGATAAATTTTTTGAAAAGACAGGCACTTGCTATTTTGAATACTTTGAATTGTCAAAAATATACATTTTATGACCGTTTTAGTATTCGGAAATGATAATATCGAGTTATCTGGACTGCATTGTTGGCCTATTAAAATCCCTTGCTCAATTAAAGACACAATGGGAAAGCCGGGACCTTTCCAATGTAATGTATAGTGTAAAACTTCAAACCTAAATATCTCTGAAACGTTACCTAGGTAGAGTCTAAAAATTGGTGTGTTAACTGCTGATATTAGTGCTAATAAACCCTGCAATTTTGAAGGAAATCGGAAATTTACCGATGAGGTAGCTTGCAGTAAGTTCCAACCACAGGACTTTCACTTAAATTGTTGAAAAAGCATTGAAAAAATTATCGTAAATAATGGGGAAACTAACTAGTAGGGAAACTGACTAGTGGGGAAACTAAATAGCGGGGAAACTGATTAGTGGGGAAATTGACAAGTGGGGAAACTGATTAGTGGGGAAACTGACGATTGGGGAAACTGACTAGTGGGGAAACTAAAGTGGGGAAACTGATGTTGGGGAAATTTAAAGTGGGGAAATCTATGGGATACCAAGTGGTGACAAGGATTGACCAAAAATTTGTTGGACATCCTTAAGCTTTTAAAAAGTAGAACACGAAACAATAAAATTGAGGAGACTTTTCAAAGGTTAGAAATGGGTTGGTCAACTTGGAGATTGTCTCTTTAAACAGATAAAAGGAGGACCTGTCTGTTTCCATCGGGAGACAAGCCGGAGAAGATAAAATTTGCAGTAAACCCATTTTTTCCTTTCTTTACTGCACCTCTGTAATTTATTATAGTGTGGAACTCCCTGAACGATGAATGATGCTTGCTTGGATTATATTCCTCTCCGAACTAATCGTATTAATTTACCTACTTTGTGTTGCAAATGAGGAAAAGCCTAAAGATAATCTTTTCGTGTTTTCAAAGTAAAAAATAAGTTTTTCAGAGAAACCGTGACGTTTTCCCTTTAAGATTGACATTTGAAACGATAATATCATAAGAATCAACTGTCAAATGCATTTGTATAATCAGCCCTTTCTTAATAGGCGCTGTAGAAGCGCGCGCTAGTCTAACAAAGTTAGAGTTACCCAACTCTAATAAGCCTATGTATTTTTACTTTAAAAAATATCTCGAGTTTGTGGCATGTCCTCGAAAAAAAGCTACCACGACATATGTTAAAGGTTTGTTAATAATAACGGACAAGGTTTAAAAGTTTTTGGCAATCCACCAAGAACTCTTCTCAACTTCAGCTTAAATTTAAACAAAAAAGATAAAATTTGTCCAAAACTTTTTTTAAACAATGAAAAGTGAAAGAGAAAAGGGAAATTCTTTTAATTATAAATAACAATGTCTTAGCTATTTATCATTTGGAAGTGTGCTGTATCCCTGTAAGGGTTTCACTGGTTCAAACATGTCGTACAATTAATGGCGAATTCTACCGCTATAACTCCTCTGTTCTTTTTTTCACTAGTCCAGTTTCCTCTATTTGCTTCCGTTCCCCTTTTCTCAAAAAAGTAAGATAAGGAAAGTAGCTGACTTTCTTTCTAGTATTTTCTAGTGAAGAAAGAAGGAATTGCGGATATCCAACTCTGGGGTTTCTCAAGCTGACATGAGAAATAGGAAATAAAGGAGTAGAGGAATGATGAAAGGACGTATAAAACCCTAAGTTTTATCTAGGGCAACTGCTTTACATTCTTCTCTTCTCCTTTTTTTCGCATTCCATCCATTTCTTTCTATCTTCTCATATATTTCTTACAAAACTCATTTTAAACACATCTTAAATTACAAACAATTTCTTTTTTTAAACGATTTTCGTACTCTACATCTCCCTTTTAACAAAGCTACGTAAAAATTGAATCTAAAAAACGCTTCTCTACATTTTCTATCTGATGAAGATGTAAATATGGTGATGAAGAAAAGAACACAATTGAAAGTATTTTTTAAAGTATAAGTTACAACTACGTTTGACTAAATTCCGTTTTAATAATTTCCCTCATATACCCGTACCCGTTTTTTTCTCTCGTTTTCTTGAGATCATATTCCCTGATATGCGATCCACTTCCACGAAATGAAATCTGGAGGGATCCCTTTTCAAACCGAGACAAATTTTCTTCCCCGTCACTTGTATTGTGTTTTTATTGTATAACGGACAAGAGAGAGAAATATAAAACTATTACTAAGCTCTGTCTGGAACTGTTTGCTTTGCAAATGTAGTTTCTAACGACACTTTATTCCGAAACTGAGAAATGGGCAGATCCACAACTACATTACTTGAGGCGAGATAAATTAAAACGACTCTTTCCATTTTTCACCACAAAAACTGTTTTTGATTTGTAAAATACTTTAATGTACAAATGTAGCACAAATTGTTTATGACATCGCTTGTATAATAAGCCATGTGAATGTATTCAACCATTTTTCTGGTTTTTAGCATGAAACTATTGTAATTCAAATGGAAATAGGACTGAAGGTCGTAAAGAAGGAGGGAACAGAGTAGTAAAAAATTTGCTCTCAGAGGAAAAGGAATAAATTTGTGAAAATGTAGCAAATTATTAAAGGAGGGAGAAAATAGAAGAAATGGATTATTAAACTTACCCACATAGCCAGGAGTACCACAGGCAGTGGCCATGATTCCTGAATCTTCCATCTTTGAAAGACCAAAATCGCTTATCATGATCTTACTATCTTCATCCGCGCAGTAGTACAGGAGATTTTCAGGCTGGAAAAAAATTACAAAAATTCGTTTTTTCATTAATGTCCTAGCAGCATTTTTTATCTGCAGACTTCTTTCTCTTGTCATCATTCCTGTTTAGGATTTTTATATACTACGACGTTGCCTAAACCAATACCGCATTGGCCGCAGCAGCTCAATGACTATTGGACACTCTTTTATTTTATGGAATTAGTAACAAAGCCGAAATTTACTGCAGTTTCTTCACGATTTATAAAAGTCCTGCTATAGATTTAATGAACTAGAAACATGGATAGTTCTGGTCAAGCGTATGTTATTATTTCTTGCAGGGAAATAATAAAAAACCAAAAAAACTACAATATTTTTATTTTGTATATTTCTAAAAGGGTTTCATAGCGTTCCAATTATTTAATTGAAATGGATAACTATAGCCAAAATGTATTGGATTTTATCAGTTACAACAGCCAGAGTAATAAAGAATTTATTATTGTTTTCCATGCTTTTCTACCTTTAGATCTCGATGTACAACTCCCTGCTCATGCATGTAGTCTACTGCCTCCAGCACTTGTCGCATTAAATCCGCAGCATCCTTTTCGGTGTACGAGCCTTTCTCCACTATACGGTCAAATAGTTCCCCACCGGTTACCCTGTTGAGAAAAATTTTATTTCATATTAAAAATCAAAACCAGATTAAAACCTTTATATTAATAATGACGGGAAGTATAAAATAAAAACCTTTCAAAGTAATAATAAATAATGGAAAATTGCTTTGATTTTATTTTCCTGTCCTTGAGGGGCTTTCTTTTTCTGGTTTTTGTCATAAAGTATGAGCTTGCCCCATATGGTTGTTTTCTGAAGAGAGGAAAGGAAATGAAATTCTTTTCATTCTGACAGGAAATACAATTAAAGTTGGTGAAAGGTGAGGGATTGGGAGTATAAAAGAAGAAAAGTAATGTGTTTTTAAGACCATTATTACGAAAGGTTAGTTTAATTTTAGAATTGGTAAGTCTTGTATATAAATCCAGATTGTCTTTATGTATTTCCCCATTTTCTTCAACTATTGAGTAAGAGAATGACGTGATGGTTGGTTTTATCATGTACTTGTTTGAATGATGTAAGTAGTTTCTAGGTGAATTTAAATTACAAAATTGTTATGCAATGAAGTACTAGAGAAAGCCTAAGGTAGAGAGTAGAGACAGCAAGGAACAGTTGAAGAGAAAATTCTAAATCCAGAGCTCAATCCTATATAGGTATGTAAACATGGATTTTATCTGCAATTATGATGTCGAGCTAGAAACCTTTCCGAAAAGTTCTTTTCAAGTCAACTTTTATAAAAATCTAAGGGCACCAGCACAATCTATTACGAGCGTATTTTTGTTTGCAAATCTGTTCACCAAAAACTCTCTCATTCGTACACAAAATTTTTCAGTTCACGTCACCGAAAAAATGAAAGTAAAGAAGTGAACTGATGAAAATACGAAGGTATGATGCTGCTGCTGATCTGAAAATAGCCATCCTAAGAATACAAACGACAACAGGTCTAATTAAAAAGTCTACATACAATGTTTTTATATACATCATAGCCTATAGATTAAAACATCTTCAAAAGGAGGTGAACTCTCTGGATAAAACTTCGATAACGTCAAACAAAAAATAAAAATCACGTTGAAAATCAAAAGAATACTCGACATTTTCTGATTTAATTGAACATTACTTCGTGAATAAATTGTGTAACTGTGAACAAATTGTAGTAATGATAAGGGAGAGTAAAAAAGGAAAATTATAGATTGTAAAGTGGTTGAAGCAAACCAAATTATTAGATTATATGATGGCACGTATGCAAATCATAAACTATGTTATTATGTTTCATGTAGTTTGCAATTGCGTTTCGTAGGAAATCATTATACACAGCAGAATAATATCCAACTTTTCTTGTCGTTTTTTGTCTTTCAAAAATTTAAATCCCGACTAAGGAAACTTTATAGAATCCTTTCTAGCCGTATTATAAAGGTGTGCGAAATATCTCTTACGAGTATTTTTTTCTTTTACTTCATTTGACAATCTCTATGCGCCAATCATTTAATTCTCATTAAAACCAAGTATTAGTAGCAGCATACTAGGAAATTAGTTATTTGAAGATTTTGAAATTAAAAAGGTTACAAATTGGTTTTTATTTTGAAGAAGTCTCCTGCTGTCCCTAATTCAGTTTTTAGAAAGGAATTACTAAAAAGTATGATTTTTTAAAGTTAAAAAAGAGATTTTGATTAACATGAAAGTGCACGTGGACATCAATTATATCATCACAATTTAGATTTTAGTTTTTTCGCTCGTTCTCGTCCTCACAATCAGACTCAAAATTTGTTTCTTGGAAAGGTAAACCCCTTCCTTTTCATGTACAATTTTAGTTCATTAAGGAACCATTAAAATAAATCATTTTGATTCAACGGTTTAATGAAAGGTTTTATACGAAACCAGAATGTTCCGGAAGACTCCAAATTTGCCATAAAACATTCACATAACCTGTTCTTAAATGCTGCTCATAGAGAGAAAATAAAAATTGTTTTCTCCCGAACAAATCAAAGCTTGTAAAGTACGCACCAAATCAAGACATTTTTTAATAACTTTTCGTCTAGTTTGTCAACTAAGCAGCTGCTCACAAACAGCGGGAGATTTAGAAAAAGAATTGCATGCAGAAGGATTACTTTTTTAACTTACAGTTCCATGACGAGGTACACTTTAGTTTTGTCTTCGTAAACTTCCAGCAATTGAACGATATTTGGATGCTGCAACCTGTAAAAAATACAAACATGATTACAAATATTGTTCCAAAATATTTGAAAATTTATAAACTAATAAAAAAAGTTTTTCCCATCAGTTATCATTAATTCAACAAGAAATTAAATATTTTATAGGATGTATGCTGTCATCAAATTTTCCTTGTTACTTTGTCAAAAACATTCACATCTTCTTGCACGAGCAGAAATGTTCAAAAATTTTTGATATTTGCATTGTTTTGTTGAAAACAATACAACCTTCAAAGATTCCGGAAACAAGGAGAAAAGGAAATTGAAAACTCTGAAAGAATAAGCTTTATCAATCAATTTGTTGTAAGGAGAAAGTTAAAGTAAACAAAAGCGGAAAACTAACGAAAGCGGAGTTGTTGTCGCTTCCACTTCTCAATCTCCTTGAAACAAATCAAACAAATTCTTATTTCTTCAAAATGATCGTGTTGTTTTAATTTCTAAGATTAAGTATCACGCCACTCCAATTGTTTGTACTTACAAGGCTACCACGAAGAAAATTAAAAATTTTGTTTTGTAAGTGGGGCATTACGAGATATTTTACTTTTCACACGTCATTTCCGTGAATTAACTATTCAAACAAACCTTTTGATCTGGTTTCGTGTAAAATATGCATTAATTAAAGAAAGGTTAGCAGGTTCTCTGCTCCCACACCACTTTTAAATAACCTTTTCATGTTCTACTAGGAACACCTCATTTTATGGAATTGGTGGCAACCTAATAAACCCTCATTGTTACACGAACTATGACTATGCTAATGTTACTTTTAAAAAGAGAGATGAAGTGCTATTTCATAGAAAAAGTTTTCACCTATTTTCACCCAACTTAACTTTCTATTTTCTACTTTACCAAAAAAATAACTTTTTTTTCTGAGGACGGCAATGATTTAGTAAATATTCACGTTTTTTCAACTGAACCGTTTAAAGTGATTTTACTTTTGAAGGAATACGTTGATAGTTTTTCACCAAATCCGTCTCTTTAATATAAATAGAGTGAAAATAGTGAAAAAATGGGTTATTCCCACACATTCCAAAAGAAAGAAAGAAATTGTAAAGGTGGAATTGAAAAAGAAGTTTTAAAAAGTTCTCATGTATAATGCATGGGAAAATTTGATGAGAAAACTTGTCTTTTTTCTCTTTTTAGTTTTTGCGAAATAAAAAGAATGAGGACCATTGGATGCAAAAAATTAGAAAAAATACATATTTATAAAGATTGAAAAGTTTTTGAAATTTGCATTGCACCTACTTCTCTCCTACAAATACCTTTCAACTTTCTCAATAAACATTTTATTTTCACTTGATTATTACTGCAAACTGTTCTTACAAAAGTAAATAAAACGGGGATTTGCCCTTTTTCAATTGTAAAGACAAAGAAAACAAGAAAAAACTAACTTTTGTCAACTTTTTAAATATAAAAAATGGCTGGAGCATCCAAATTGAGGATGATTTGAAGTTGAAGAGAAAAATACGGGGTTTTTCTTTAAAAACGAAGGAAAGAAGGGGAAATATGCATACCATAAAGTAAAAACGTGCGCACCAGCAACTGGTAAGCTTGGCTTTATATTTTTACAAAAACAATGTCAAAAAATGTTAAATAATTAATTTTGAAGGTTGCATTTCACAAGGCTTACAATTTAACCAAAACTAAGTTTTTGACACTGACAGTGAGTAAAAATGAGTAGGTGGATGAGATTAAAGTAGAGGATGATCAGGAGGATCAATCAAGAATTAGACTTTGCCAGAAAAACGTCAAAAGGCTAATTTCATAGAAAATTTGATTATTTATTGAATAAAAAACCTAAGAAATAAGGTAAAAGGGGTCTCATGTGACACCAACAGCATTCCTTGTAGAGGTGTCGTCAATGTCAATTTATCCAAGTGGAAAAAGAGGAGTTTTTATGAAAAAATAGGGCGCTATTATTATAGAAAGCGGTTATAAATTATTGACTACCATTCACACGTAATCTGACACCTACACACATACAAATAAAATATTCAAGCTATGTATGCACTACTTTAAAGATGGTAATGGATTACGTTTTTATTATCAAAGTAAAATGATAATGCGTTTGACAATCAGTCAACCAATTTTCTGGTTTGATGAGGCTCCTACCGGAATACTCTTTCCATTTATCAAATGAGAAAAGTTGCCTTTATTGATCCAGTTTAATTCAATAGGGGAAAGGATTTACTTTCCTGGGAAAACACTGGCAATAATGATAATGTAATTTCTTACGTGGTCATTAATACTCTTCAAGTATTGATTACTTACATAGTATTTCCTGTCCTTTGTGCTCCCATATGAATTTTTAACCAAAGGTTTTAAGATAATTACTACGAGACTTACACAAATCACAAAATGGAACATAGAAATCAATTTAATTAGAAAATTGCACAACTGAAATTAATATTTACTTTTTGACAAGTTTTTGCAATAAAAACATGTATAAAATGTTTTATTCTCTAAATCCTCCACAAGGAAAGTCTCTCAATCGGCAAATCTTTTCTTATCTCTCTTGATAATTAAATCATTAATCAAGTACATATCCAAGTGCACCTACGTAAATAATTTATTTCACTTGGATGAACAACGCCCTTCAAAGCCACTCGTCCTTTCTCCTTCACTGCAGCCATTATCTTGAAGAAAACACACGCGGGTTGCCTTTCTCTATACCGTTGGAAATAGCAAGCTACATTTTCAGATAAATGATTATATTGCAAAGGAAAAACCCGTGGGTGCCTAACAACCTCAAGATACTTCCATCGGGGAAATTTAATACGTCTTTACATCCTTTCTTTCATTTCCCTAATGTTCTTAAACTGATAATGAACTTCAAAGAATTGATTTGCATAAAACGTTGCGCAAGACAAGGACAAATCAGTTTATTCATTGTTACCGCCAATTTGTCAAGCTATATCTCAGTTTAAAAATCTTAAAAAGTTTAAAGCAACCTTGTTTTGGTTGAATATTGTACATTATTTTCGTAATAATAAAGAGTTAAATCGGAAGGAAGGTTATTAGTCACTCTATTTCCTACTCTCCCCTTTCATCTCATTACCTTATTTCTCCAAATAAAAAGTAAGAGCTTTGAGGACAATTTTTTTCTCCTAATAATGCCATTACAGTAAATTCTACAGTGCACTTTCCTTAGTTGCTGCTCTTATTTGATACCCGAACTTTATTGGATTTTTTTCTAGAAATTGGATTAGGGATGGATATAGAAGGACAAGAAACTGAAAAGACTTTCCTTAATGCCTATGCCAGTTTGCTTTTACGTAAAAGCTATAGGTACATTAGAATGTGCAGTGGCACTTTATCAATTCTTTTATTCAATACGAATTGGCTTTCTTTTTAGCTCATGCACTTTCCATTCTTTGAAATACTACTCCATTCCCACACAACAACAAATCGTTGTTTATTATTTGCGACTAAAAAATGTAAAATTTCAGAGGAGAAAAAATGAATCGATATTCTACAAAGCTGAGTTGAAAAATCGAAGACGCATTTCTTTTCATTTAAAAGTTTGTTGAGCAGTATGCAAGGTTTTGTGCCGTAGAATTTAAAGCTTTCACTTTTTTGAAAAACCCTTTCATAATAATATTATTCATTGTTGTAAAGATTTACCAGTTTATTAAACAGGATATTACAAGTTTTTTTCTTGAAGACAAAGCGGATATTAAGAAAAGCTGAAGGGAGTTGTATTTTTCTGTTCTCTTTTATCAAAGTCGTCAGCACAATCATATGATCTTGCCTAATAATAGAAATATCAGGATTTTTAAAAAAATTGGCTTTTATTCATGACCATTTGAGTTGAAGAAAAAATGTTTGGTGGATAGAGTGCTAGAAAAAATGTTTTTAGCCATGTGATGAGATTATTTTAGTCTAGAATATGTCTTAAAAATGTTTATTTCTTGTCTATGCTACACTGCTCCTACTGTTGCTCCTATTATTTTGTTGCTCACTGAATTTTTCCTTCTTGTTTGACTTATTTGAAAAAAGGAAATAAGAAGCTTTATTGAAGGATCGATGCAGCTTTTTTATAACCATTCATATTTTTTTACTAAGGAAAAAGGAAGAAAGACGGAGAAAAGAGGGTTTTCCAAATTCTTGGCTTTGTACAAAGAAACGATAATCATGGTGATGAGGATGATGACGATGTTTGAAAGAGAATTGGCGGTTTGCGGGACCGTGAGACGTTCCCCACTCAAACCCAACTTGTTCTGTCTTTCCCTGTGTGTGATGTTTTGCGCAATCCATAGAAATTTATTTATCTAAGGAGAACATAGTTCATATAAACGTCAGAAGGAGTTATCTCTTTTCCAACTCACTCGTCCAAAAATCACTCCAAAAAATCTCCTTTTCGGCTTTGAACATTTTTTTCTGATGAGGACTTCCATGATGATGTATGTACGACTACACGTTTGGAAAAGATGGAAACGCTGCCTTCTCAGAATAGAAATAGTTCACAAAAACATTTTGTTTAACTTGGTCTAAATGGTTTGCATATTGCATAGATTGGGTCAATCCACTAATTATCTAGTTTTCTTGTATATTTTTCCGGGTTTTAATGGAAAGGAGAGAGCTTTATGAACAGGGATTAAATGCAAATGTTTGCCTTTCTTTCGTCTAGTAATCTTTGCCATTAGCAATATTAATGCAGTCTTTTAAATATATTACATTAAAACACTTCTAGAAAGTTATAAACTTGCTCTTGTCCACATATCTGTTATAATCTGTGAACTTGCTAAGAATGTATTCTAAGCATACAGATTTCCACATAAGTAAATGTCATGCAAGGGGGCAAAATGATATCACCTAACTAGTCCACCTTACTCAACACCATTTCTATTAAAAATCTCTTAATTGGATACAAGAATAGGGGAAAATTACGAGTATAAAACCTGAAAATCTCATTCTTTGGGTAGCTTAAGGCAATCTATTCTGGAAGGCCGTACCTGCGTAATTTTTGTGTAGGTAGGGTTTACACGGGCAGCTTAAAATCCCATCTGTTTAGAAAATCATCGTCATCGTGCTCGTATTGCAAATAATACGTAAGATTAGAAACGGAGGAATATATGATTACAATGTTGCTGATGATGATGACGAGTGTGTTGGTGACGGAAGAGAAAGTAGCAATTTCCACTATAAATCTCCAAAAGAATGTTAAAAAGCCATATTCATCTACCTTTTCCAAAGGGAGAACCGAGACCCTGCCACCGCCACTCTCTTGTAGTGATGGCAGTTGCCAGTTTTACTGCGGCTGGTCCTCTTCTCCTTTTTTAGAAATGTCTGACCGATGTACATATGGATAGGCTTAAGTTAAGTCAGGATTGTGAAAGAGAGGGAGATAAAGCAAAATTGTTACGCCATAGAAAACTAGCATTCCATATGGGTAGAAATTATTTTCTGATGCTTCACAGAGTTGTAAAAGGAGACAGCAGTTGAGTTTCTTTTAAAAGTGAGTGAGTGTTACATAATTTTTCCCCTCATGTGCATGTTTCTCCATTGATCTATAACTTTCCTCTCTCCATCTTCTCTTTCAATCTTGTGTCAGTTGACAGTTGGCAGAAGACTAAAAGAAAGCCTTGGAGCCTAACTTAATATTAACACATCAATAAAAAAGAGATGTACATGTTTGTAAATAGAAAAGTGGAGAAATCCCGTTTCACAAATCAGCTTTAAAAGTAGGTATACATATGTAATTTAAAAATGCTAGTAAAAATTGTATTTTTTCCATTTCCTACCGCATATACTACTATTCAAAAAAATTCATTGCCTTTTACGATTCATTTGACATACCATAAAAATCAAACACTTCGCCTGTCACTCTAGCTAAAAGGGAGCGCCATGGGTGTGAACTCCAATGTCAGCTCAGTAAATTGTTTTCCTTGTAATGAAATTTTGCAAGTTTGATGAAAAATAGAAATACGAATTTCGAGTTTTTACGGAAAGAAAGGCAGGAAAAATTAGTCTTTCCCTCTCTCGCTTTTCTCTTTTTAATTCTCTGCTGGCACTGCAAAATCAATTTTGCAAACAAAAATTATTTACCGACTGGGTTTGGCCTAGGAATATATGAACATATGAAGTTGTTGTAGCGCATTTATATTATTAAAAGAAGCCGTATTATTTTGTCAAAAGAAAGGAATGCAATTTACAGAGACACTTTATTTCAAAAGCCTCCCATTGAACATTCCTTTTAATCAATAAATACAAAAGGTTGCAATTAGAGTGGAATAATAATAAGCAATGGCACGGGAGAATAAAAGAAAGCGAGTGACGAGAACCTTTTAATAAGGCTCAACATGAAAATCATTGGGAAAGAATCTCTATTCATTTCTTTATTTATTTCAGGATAAACACAGAAAGTCAGATGATGACGACAATGTTTTATTGATGTTGTTGATCTGCTCAAACCTATTTCTTTTTGGGTAAATTCTAACACAATAGGAAAATTGCATTGACACTCAAATTAATTGCAAACAACTTTTCCAATTCCTCTCTTTGCATATTTCTGACCATTTCAAAGCAAAGGAACTCTTCGTGCGGACACACTTCATAGGAAAGCATAGCGTTTGTAGTGTTGATGGTGAAAGGAAAAGCCACAATTGCAAAAGTAAAAACAGTGCACATCGGTAAAATAGACCTATCATCATTATCGTCAACATCGCCATCGCTTTCATGTGTATATAAAACGTGCACAAGCCGTTGTTGTTTGTACGAGAATAAATATTCTGGTGAGCATTGAGGTTTTTCCTCTGTAAATAAAATTCAGTTTGAAGGGGAAAGACTATCAAATACAGACATTTTCTCCATCATCATCTCCACTATCATCGCAAAATACACGGTAAAGCCCATCTATTTTTCTCTTAACATTCCCTTCCTCTGTCCTTTTCAACTTCTGTTCTTTTCCTCCAGCTTTTTGTACATTTTCTTAAATCGTATGTGTGGGAGTTGAAATGGCAAATATCAGTCATAGCAACCACACGAGGATAGGAAATCCCTCTCCATGGACTTCCAATTCCTGATAAAGAAAAACCTGAGAACAATTCGTCTTCATCAGTGAATTACATTAATTCCGAAACACAGTGCATTGTAAGCGATTTTTAAAGACACCCTTGTGACCTCCATAATTATCATTTTTCCAAAGGCTATACAAACGGAAAATTACGAGTTAAATTATCCCATTCTTCTGTAAAGGTAATGATAATACTGCGTTTTTATAACGATTATTATTGAAGACAGGAAGCTAAATAAATCTAACAGGTTTCCAAACCCTTTGCTCATTCATGCACAGTATTATTATTATTACATTATCAATTTAACATAAACAAGAGAGACAAGGGAAAGTTTTTCCATGAAAAATAAACACTTTTTCTCTTCACCACCACCAGTTCCACCACCACCACAACAAACAAATTCACCACAATACACACATCCCATCATATTTTCCCAGCTCCTTTGGGAAGAATGAAGATAAAAATGAAATATTCTTTTCTTTTGTGTCTCTCTTTGGATATGTGTTTTTTACATGTTTTTGTTGCCAGAGATGGATCGATATTTTTAAGTATGTATTTCCTCGAAAACTTTAACATATTTATCAGAGGAGTTTGCCATTTATTTACATTCCAAGCAAAAACATAGCGGACAATGGAAATTGTTGGGATCATATACAATTCTGTTCCCTGTATGTGTGAACAGGAGTGTGTGCTTTCTCTTCAAAGCCATTCCACCACTCGCCTTTTCACCAGAATATAAAGACCAGCAAAGCACAAATAAATTCCCAGATGATAATAAGAAATAAACCGTAAAAAGAACTGGTAAAGTACACATGACAGTAAATAAGTTTATATCAAGAGGGAAAATGTCCTTTGAAAAATGACAACAGGCCAAAGTAATAAATTTACTTTCCTTTTACAATATGCTTTCCCAGTTCTCATACATCTCATGCATGATATGATATTATCTGAGATACGGTATCTATATTAATCGCGTTTTTCTTCAAAGTAAAACCTCCTCTGAAGTTTGGCGTATGTAGTGGTGAGGAAAAGTCTGGCAAGTCAGTGCACCACCACCAGCAATACTAACAACCTTTGAGAAAAACGCTGACAAGGAAACAATGAAAAAGTGTCTTTTCTAAATACAAAAAATTGTCCTTAAAGTCACATTCCATTCATAGTGCGGTGTTATGTTTTCTTTATTAACGGTAAAATGTCATTTATCATTTTACGCGTAAAAACCACATCATAATCATTCCATCTCTATCTCTCTCGTTTCAAAAATGAATATTTAATATCAAAATGTCGGTTTTTTAGCAAACAAGAGCTAATGTAAAAAACCAAAATGCTAAATAACTACGTAAAATTCGTTTCCTCGTTGCTGTATGATGTGAGCTATGAGGTTTAATTTCAGTCACTTATTTTCCTCATATTTTAACTAAAGCCGGATCTCAAATGTAAAAAAGATTCCAATTATTTTACCAACGAGAGCAAACAAGCAAAGGTATTTAATAATAAAAAAGTTTGACAAATGACAAACGTTGTTGTCATCAGGAAAAGGTCTTTTCATAATAAATTTGGTTGTCATTGTTTTTGCAATATAAATCATCAACTTATCATCACAACAAAAACAAAATATCGACTACTTTTTAATGATCTTGTTTTTTATGTTTGTGCAATAATTTCTTCTCCTATTCCAAAATAATTAAAATAAACACTTCGTAGCACAGTAATAAAAATGTTCGATAAAGAAAACAATAGTAAAAAAGTCCTGCGTTTTTCTGCTTTGTTTGTTCTTTGAAATCTGAAAGCCTAAGGGGAATAGTAACAAAGGAAATCATTTTTCAAGGGAAAAGGCAAAAAAAATGATATGGTTTTTTGATGATTTCTACTGTAAATATTTGGCATTTGGAAAAATGCTTATATAGCCTAAAACCAACGAACCATAAAGGGATTTCATCATCATAAAAAAATTCTGGCTTTGTTTTCAACCCAGTTGTGTATTTCCTTTAAAAATGTTTGCAAATTTCGTTGGAATCCTTTTAAAATGTTACTTTTTGTTCACCACCATTCAGCACCGTTTTTTTATTAAGTTAAAAAACAAAATTAAAAGCCTCAACGGAGCTGTGTTTTTTGACATAGATGAAACAAACAAATCAAAAATTGTTTAAGAAATTGCTCACTCCTGACATGTCTACCATAATTTCCTCACGTACTGAATCTATTTTCTTAAATTAAAGCAAACACTGCTAGAAATACGAATAATAGAGAGAGAAAATTAAATTATAAAACAATAAACATCGCCAACTCCCATTCATACTCAAAATTGAAGTCGCTGTATGATAAGTTTTTAAATAACACGTAAAACCTTGAACGATTTATAATATTCCCCAATAATTGGGAACTCCTTGTTTAAAAAGTGTAACTTTTAATCTCTCTGCATCTCCCCCAGGATAACTCATTTCCCTTTGATTCTAAACTTAAATATAAAACCCAACTGAGAATTAAATGTCAATCAGGTTTAAACTTTTGAACTTATGGTGATAATTGTGTTCTACTTAACTAATCACGAGTAAACATCGTAATAATTCTTGAAGATTGAAAGCTGGTGCATAGATCAAGGCTGGAGTCGTGTTTTGATGGTTTACTTTCTCAAATTATTAGATAAATACTTAACTTTGTAAATTAAAAATACATTTTGTACCAAATGTGCAAATGTTCTCTTTACTTCTACACATGTCGTAAAAGAATTGCAAAAGAATATGAAAATTGCAAATGGAAATACAATTACAATTTCCTTCCTTTCTTTTCAATGTAACAACTTATGTCGCAATTACATAATTGCTTTCGGGGATGAATCATATTATTAATCGGAAATTTGAAAGAATGAGTTTTTCCACTGCTGTCTCTCTTTCTATTACTCCTGAGGCATACACTGTTAATTGTAATGGATAAAAAATAGAGCGGAAAAGTTACGAAACAATTTCAATGTTCCCTCTCCATTCCACTGCATCACTTAAATATTCTAGAAAATTGGAGTTTTTACATAAAATTCTTGTACTTGGTTGAAACAATTTAAAAAATTGAACTTACATAAAGCATAATAGTATTGAATCATATGCTATTACTATTTTTGTATCATTATTATTACAAAACTCATACATGAAGCAATACAACCTTACTTAACATAGCCACGGGTAGAATATTCCAGTAAGTTCGAAACATGTAAAAAAATGAAAACTAATGTAAAACAAAGTAATCCTTCCAGGACAAAATTGTATTTAATATCTCAACAAATGCTACCAGTGTTACTGCAAAGGTAAGGACTTACTATTTCATTAGCATTCCTATTTCAAACAGAGCATATGGCAATGTATGAACATACAAACAAAATAATTCCTTATTTCCGTCTAAAATAATATTATTTATATTACGTAATTACGTAGTTTAAGACGTAGAGACATAATAATAAAAAGAATATTAGTTCAATTCATGCTTGACTAGAGTAAAAACAGTGAGTAGCAGCCCAACCAGAGCGCAATGATGTTAACGCTTTTGGAAGAAATAACATCCTTATTATTTTGCAAAGACTATGCAAAACCTAGCAAAAGAAGTGTGTGCGGGAGAGAAAGCAGAATTGATATTATATAATGAACGGATAGTTTTAGAACTTTGAACGAGAGAAAGCAGACGGGAAGGGGAAAAAAGGGAAAACAGAAAGCGGGAAATGTACGAAATACGTACTTGATAAGTGGAAGGAAAGCAAATAGAAAATAAGGCACGGACCGACAAGTATTTATGCATGCATTAAATTCACTATCTTGCTTCCAGCGAAAATCCAGGAATGTTATAACAATCCTCATCATCGCTTATGTGTTTGCGCTTATGTTTCAACCACAACAGCAGCAGCTTTTGATTCTTCAGTTTCACAACTTCAAACTTCTCTTCCCAGCAATCCCTTCATAAACGTTGTCGCCGTCGTCGTATGTGGTGCGGTAGATGGAATGGAACTGATTGCGTTTCAGAATCATCATGATTCGTATGATGATGATATGACGATGAAGTTAATGTAGCGTTAGAGAAATAAAGAAAAAAGTCTTTTTTAGAACTTTGTATTTTTGGAACACATTATCGCCATCCTCATCACATGAAATTTACGAGAAAGAAAAGGTTGATGATGGTAGCTTATTTTTATCCTCGTATACCAACCGCATCCGTCATTCTTTGCACGAATTTATGGCTAATGATATTTGCACACTTTTTTCCAAAGTCAAAAGTGTCAAAGTTTTTGGTTGAACAATCATAAAAAAGAATTGATCTGAGAACACTTTCCCTACAAATTTTGTACAAAATATTCAAAAACCTTTCCAAACCTAAACTGAAAATAGGCTTTTTTCCAAATTGTGAATAATTTTTGCATTTGAGTGGAAATGTTGTTGGCGAGTGTGATTATAATATGGCGATGTTGATGATAATAAAACATAATAGGGTAACCATCTTATACAAATATAGGGAAGGAGTACAAATATGTACATAATTTTGTTGTGAACTCATATCATTATTAGTTATTTTCCATCCTCTTCCCCTCCCTTCCCTCTTTACCTATTCCATCCTCCTTTTCATTCCTTTCTTCTGCCTTTTTGCACAACTCTTTACTCTGTTCTGCTTCAGCTACAAAAAATTTTTGCAGAAAGCGGAATAAGCCAAACGATCAATAAGCACGTGCCCTAAGAAATTATAATAATGAGTGTGTGAGAGAGTGAGCAAAGCATGAGAGAGAAAGTACATGGACGAAAATCCTCTTGAGAAATAAAAGGGAAGGAAATAAAGAAAGCGATGAAGACGATGACGATAATGATGATTAAGTCTACGGATGTCTATCCAACCTTTACTCCCAACTTTTTACACACCCAACAGCACTCATATTACTCTAAAGTGTAAGGCTGAGAGAATATATCTTTTTGTAAATGTATCTACTGTTAAAATGATAATGACGAACTTGTTCCAAAGGCGTAAAATGAAATGGAAGAGTCGCTGAATAAATCAAGAGTGAAAATGCTTTGACAATGGTTCTCTGGTTCTGATGAGTAGAATAAAAGTAAGCTGCCAGGAGAAAAGAGAGAAATAAGTTGTATTCTCTTTTCCCTTTACCTGTTTGAATCGACAAAGATGTTGAAACCTTCAAGAAAAGGGGAAATAGTCGAGACAAAGGGACACAATAAGGGACACGAAGAAAATGCGAAACCTTCAAGGAAAGTGTAATTCTTCTAAAGGTTTGAGAAATTAGTAGCAGGAATGAAGATGATAGCTAAGCCATAGCTCAATGGCAAGAGCTGGCAAGTCTGTGGAAGAAGGGAGAAAAGGAATATCCTCAAAAGTTATTGTCAAAGGAAAAGCTTATCAGGAATCGAAATGGAAAAAGACGCTTTCAAAAAACTCTTTTTTCTTTGTAAAAGCTTTACTTTTTGAAGAATATACTTGACTCTTCTTTTAAGTCGTTTTAGTCTAGCGAGATAGTCTTCTGCTGAAGAAAAAAACAGAACTTAACTATTGTTCTGATAAAAAAAGAATTTATTAAAAACGTACATAGCACGGGGTTAACTGATATTTGTAAAATGCACGATTTCAGTAAAATGTTAACATTTCATATAGATTATGACAAAGATAAGAAAAAGACTTCTCAGGCGATTACATCTCATATAATGGATTGAAGCTCGTGAAGATGGTTTAAATAGGTTATGAATGTGAATGATGATGAGGGTAAAGCTGTGATCACGATGATGATAATGATGATGGCTTTTCATGATATTAATATGGTTTTCCTGTGTGTCTATCAAAAATAACTGCAAACTGTTTTCAACCTCCTCTCTCCCGTCCTATTTTTCCCCTCTGGATTTGAAAGGTGAGATAAAATCTAATATATCGCTGTGTGGTCGACGCTCGACCTTTTTGCAATCTTCTTTCTCTGCAAATAATAATTTTATTGCTTACTACACTCGTAGTTTATATGCAGAAATAAAATGAAGTGAGATTTAGAACGTAATTGAAGTCAAGATGGTTTAGGTTATTGGGCTATCTCTTTGTTACTGACTTTCATATAACCTCTCTGGATATCTTTAAAAAGGCCTTCAATAAACTATATTTTCCCTACAACTACAAACATATTGGAAATCCTTTGGGAATTACGCAATCCTCTATTGAAGGTTATTTTCATCAAGTTTGAATAACATTTAATTAATAAAGTATTAATTAATAATCTGAATCATACAATCCCAACATTTATTTAAGATAGGCTATATCTAAGCTTTCGTAATCATTGAATTATTAACGAAACTTTGAACACTAGATCTGAAACTACAAAGCTTTAACTACTTTTGTGGAATTAATCTAAAAAAATACAATTTTTTCCCTAATACGATTAACTTTTCGCTACTGTACTTTAATAATTTAACGGATGCAGCTTGCAAAAGTAACGGGGATGGGAGGAGGAACATTTTAGCAACAAAATTACCAAAATCAGCTCAAGTTTAATAAACAATGCAAAGTTAAACTGATTATCTTAAGTAAACAAGTCAGCAGTCAACACGTACAAATTAAGTATACGGGAATAATATCTTATTAAGCTTATCTTCTTAACTACGGAAATTAACAAGTGTGTGACTTTGACACTGACAAAGCATAATTTGGAGTAATGTGCTTACATAAGTGATGAAGCTGGAAGCTGCTAAATACGTTTAAAAAAGATAACGAAAAAGAACAAACGAAATGACACTTTTGTGTTTATAAAAGCTAACAAGCTTTATCTTTCCAAGAAATTATTTCTAACAACAAATTATGTAAACATATTGACGTTGTTACTGGGTTGCAGGAATTAAAATATACCTTTTAGAAAAGTGGATGATTATGATGTGGATATAAATGAGATTTATGAGACTTAAATATCTATGGCTTCCTTTGCATAATACAGTGTGGTAGGTCACATCAAAATGGAAATTTTCAAACTCATGTACACGTTACAGCTAACAATATTTGTTTTTAGCTAATTAAAATTTACACTCTCAAATATTTCATTCATCTGCTTCTCTTATGAGAGGATAGTGGATGTGTACAGAAGCAATTATTCATCCCCATCAACTAATTTCTATTAAATTATAAATGAACTTCTTTGCCTAATATGAGACGTGCAAACAAATGTCATGACAATGTTGATGAATATAATAAAATGGTGACAATTAGGAAAATGCGTGCACGTCAACCAAAACAAACCTTAAAGGGTTTTAATCAAACCAACTACTCACATGCGTACGCCTACCCACTTTAAATTACAATGAGTTCCCCTCCCATACTGAGCCTAGCCCAACTAAATTAAAGTTGTAAAGTTTATAATTATTTACAGATTGAGAATTTTTTGCACACTATAATAAAGTTGTAAATAATTTATTATCCCATTTTATGTTCAGTTAAATGCAACTCGTTAAATTTCCGTAAATCATCTCATTTTACAATCTTACGCTCATCAGAGCTTGTTATGATAAAGAAATGCAATAGTATGGTGGTAATGCTATATAGCTTCTTTTGACAACCGTTAGTAAACTGATGTCATCAAATAAAAAAGTAATAAAGGAGTAAAGTCTTTATCATCCTTATCATCAAAAACTACAAGGGGACGATGATGTTGATCAGGATGGTTTGAGCAAAAGTGAGGAGGTAAATAAGGTCATTTGAAAGTGGACAGTGGACTTGTATTTTGGTAGGAGAGTGAACAGACTTTGAACAGAAACAAAAAAAGGAAAAATCTAGGTGACTATATTTATGTTAAAGGCCACCTGAAACGAATCTTTAAGATTATGATATATATACGACGGCACAAGCCTTTGACGATGTTTAATTCAGCTTGCTTGCAATTGCAAATCAAAAAAATTGGCAAAAATTATGCAGCTTTGTAAGCGATGCACAGAATTTTTATACTTTTTTATAGATACAAATTTTGACAATGAAAATGTCAAAAGGACATTCACAGAAATAGAGACACAAGTTTAAATTAACTCCTACATAAGTTAAAAAATTAAAAAATGTGATGCTGATATAATTATATTGAATTCAGTCACCCAGCGAGAACTTACTTTGGTAGAACATGACATGTTTTGAAGTTTTACTTTTTACGTAGCCAAATAGAGACCCATAGCAAAACAAAATAATTATCTTCAATAATCATCATTATTCTCTCCATGAAGAAACTTAAAGTAATGGTCCGTATCGAACTACAACAAAATTTGCACTGCTGATTTTAATTACAAAGTCAGTGCCACTCCAACATTTTAACAACAATAACAAGTGCATTATTTATTATCAAAATTCAAAGTTTGGAGTAAGGTCGCTTTTTTAAATATACTAAAATCTATTTTTTACAGACAAGCAAAAAAACGTTTTAGTAAGCACATTTGGAGACACAGAGTCTCCTTTTTTATACGTAATAAATAATTTTTGCTACGCAACTGCTGCATGTCCCTATTAAAGTTTAACAAAGTTTTACTACCGTTTCTATACAGCTTAAAAACTGTACGCCCCCCGTAAGTAATTCTTTTTGCAATGGTGATAAAGAAAAATGTTCCTTAAGAGAATTACAGGGATGACTGCAGCCAAATATTTAAGCATTGATGATAATCAATATTTTATAAAAGAATCTTCCCCGTCTTGTAATTAATATAATATTATGCAGTACATATTCACCTACAGTCTCCCCTCTCTACTAGTCGTTACCAATGGATCCAATGCGTATGTTGTGATCTTTAATTTTTTTTGCAATTCATTGTGGTAGAAGCAAATGCTTTAAAAAGGAACAACCTTGCCTTGGGCGACTGCACAATAAGAAGTGACGGATTCAAAGAAAATCTATTGTAAAAGAGAGGGGAGGAATACTGCTGAAATTTTGCAAACCTTTTCAATCTTTAACAAGTCACTCTCCCGTAATGGACTTGATTCAGTGAGTTTCCTAAAACAACGAAGAGATCACGATGTTGATTATCGTAATGGCATCGTCGTTGTTATCAACGAGGCGATTATAAACATCAATAAAATTCCTTAGACGGATGGATAGCAACAAAAATGGATAACAATAATCCCCAGTGAGTATTTAAATGTCATGTTTATTGCTTTTCTGCGTAAGTTCTGAATATTTTTTGGTATTCTTCAGCATTCGCATATGGTCCAACTTATTCGATAATAAGGTTTACGACTGAATTAAGAGTCTCTCTGAAGTGAGGGTTACTGATTGGGATTATTATTACTGGCAGAAAGAAACGTACAAGAAATATGTTTGTCTAGGTAGCATTTATATGCAAAACTTACATAATCCTTTCACGTGACAATTGGTGATGATAATACAAAGTATAAAAAACACATAAACTTAACCAACAACATAAAAAAGACATCTTCTTTTTTTCAAGACTTCTTTGAAGACAAGTCCTCGGGTCCCACTTTAATTTATTAAGTCTAACCATATGTTTGCTAATGGTTCTGCTTATAATAACGACTTCGTCATAATACTCAAGATGAGTTAAGAATGCTTATTTGTGAATTTCTTGTGAAAAAATGAAATACCTTAGAGTGCTGCTAATATAAATAACAAACAAGAAGAAAAAAAGAGAAAATGTAGAAAAGGAATCCTTTGATATAAAAAATCTGACTTTACCTTCTCAAGACTTTTATCTCATTTTCCAGCGACTCTTCCTTCCCTTTGAGAGCCTTTTTGTCTATTATCTTGATTGCATACATCACGCTAGGATCCTCCTTACTTTGGGCAAGTCGCACTTGCGAAAACGCTCCCCTGCAGGAATATAACAAAAAAGTTACTTTTTAATACCTATTTATGTACATTTATGAGATAACTAGGGCATAGCAAAAAAGTTGCAACGGAAACGGGAGGGAAGGAATAACGAAACATGAAGAAGGGAAATATGAGATATATTCAGTGATATGAATGAATCTAGTGATTTTCTAGGGAGGAAAATGGAAAAATGGAACTGCAAAGCTTGCACTCCAGTGCAGACTTGGACAAAGTAAGATGTAGGGAAATGAGAGCAGCGGAACTTTGCTTGGCTTGCAAAGCTCCATAACTTTTTGGTGGAGAAATCATAAAATTTTGTATGCAAAAATCTAGGTCATTCGAAGAATCTCTGAAAAGAGTTCCTTTCTTCTTGTCATTTATAGTCAGAGGTAGACAAGTATGCTCTACTCTTATATTGTCCTTCTTGTTTAGATTTTTTATGCATTTCTGCTGTTGTCATTGATGCTAAGATTTTAACTTCTATCTTCCAAGGTGAAGAGGATTTTAACTATGAGAATTATATGTGTGTATTGGGACCAAAAATAGTTAACTATAATGATATGAGAAATGACATAAACTTACGTTCCCAAGACATCTTTCATGTCGTATTTATCCTCAAGAGATGGAGACTTCTCTTGCTCTTTACCCTCCTTTTTGGACTTTTTCGTAGAGTCCTTTTTACCGAAAAGTGGCATCATGAATTCTACATCGCTTGAAAGCGGACAATTTATTTCACAAAAAAATTATCGTTTTTTCGATAAAAGAGCTTCTTAAGTCGAATTTAAAATGGCTCTCTAAGGGTTACTATTGTGCGTGTATAGTCTATGAAATAGTTTGTTTAAGAGCAAATATTTCAAATGCTGTTAAGTTGGCTATAGTTACGTAAATTGTATAAAGTTAGAATTTAGGACACTTTTATTATATTTTTACGGAAATTCTGTCACATCCTCAGGAAATCAAGCTTGAGTCTCTCCTAATATAATGCTTAATAGGGAACGTCCGCTATTCTCCGAACGAGAATGCCTTTCTCTCTCTATACAACGGATAACTAAATATAACGTTCTTGTTCTTCTAAAGACAATTCGTCACTCTTCTCATTAAACAACTCAATTTTACAGTAGAATTGGCAGCACTGGATAAAAACACTAATTATATTGCAGTAGCTATTTCCTGCAGCAGGTTGTCCAGTTCCTTCCCAAAAGCCACCGCAATCGTTTCTCTTTTGTATCAAAATAACTGAAAATTTATTAACCGTTTGTTGAAAAGTCAAAGGAGCTTTTGTTATTTATGAGTATTTAATACACTATACACGGCGACAACAACGACTTTTTCAACTCCAGATAAAAAACTTTGCAAAAAATGAGAAGCGGTTCTGTTGTTGGTGACACACTTTTTGTAATTCTGCTGCTGTTTCTATTCTTGTAAAGTTCAGGCTTGAGACGATGTTGATTTTAACTTTTTGAATGAATGAAAATCTATAGCAAATCTGTAGGTAGACTGGCTGAGAGGAACGATGAGACGAGAGATATTGTGAAATAAGATTAGTAAACTATACAGAGACGATGATTATAACGTTGATACTTTTTCATACAATTCTATATTGAACGATTTTTTCGAATTTAATCTTCAATTTTTTACAATAAGTTTATGTAGTCGTAGTATAAAGGTATTTTTTATTATGTCTCTCTCCTTGTCTGCTTTTGACTTGACTCACTTTGACTATCTGACAAAAGAAGATTTTTTTCAAGAGAGCGAAGTTGCAATGGTTGTGTCGATGTTGCCTACTTCTTTCATACTATGACTGCTTCACAGTCAGTTATCATCCTTAAACGGAGTTGTTCTCAGAGTTGAATTGAAGAGTGTGCAAAATAAGTTGGATTTGGGTTCGAGTATATGAATGTGTGTGATATGAAGGATTCTCCTTGTTTCTCTTTCTGTTCTTTGACTTTTGAGTATTGAGTTTTGCTGATATTACTTTTTTGTAAAAATCTGATATTTTGCCTATTCTGCTGATGCAGTTTTATGAGGCGATGTTGATGATGACTTATGAAGTTTTGTGTGTTTTCTTTGTTCAATTTCTTCCAACGTTTTATCTCCAATATTTTTACACAACCGCTACCGCAATAACAAGGAGCTGAAATAGACCCAATGACTGAAAAAGATTTTGAAAAGAGATGAATGTAGATGGAAAGATAAATATGGGAATGAGGTTGTGATTATTATGAAGAATGAAGCGGGCACAGCTTTTACGCTCCTTTCCTTCTCGTACAATAGTAAAATTTTAATATTTGCAGTGAAATATGTGTTTGTAAGTGTGTGTGGCTCAGATCTAAACTGATCTTGAAGTTGATGAGGAATATCCTTTTTATCCACGTTCTCCCTATTCTCTTCGCCGCTCCTTTGCAACTGCTCAGTCTCTCTATATCTCCTCGTGTCCTCTTCTAAAAAACGGCAAAACACTACTAAACTGAGTAGAAATAGGGAAGACAAGTATAAAGGTTAAAGATTGAGGCTTTTCTAGTACTCTAACCAAAAAAACGCTGGATGAGAAGAGCTCTCTCATTCCCTTTTCCAACAACACTCCTCTCACGATCGTTTTTTCTCCTCTCTTGTTCTATCATCTTGTTTTTTTCATGTAAAAATGTGGCATAGTGTGGTGTCCTACCGAATTGGGTACTCGCGTCGGCGCCGTCCCCTCCAAACTATACCCGCACTTACGGCATGCATATCTCATTTTATTCACATGCTGCTCCTATTGCCTGCTAGCTGCTCCCCATGATATGACGATGACGATGATAACGCTGCTGATGATGATACCTTGTTTAGTTGCCGTTATTGCCGTCCAGGTTTTCCCTTATTTTTTTCGTGAACTCATTTCATTTTCCTAACATACTTTGTGCCTTTTCCTAAAACGTTCCTGCTGCTCTTACTATTATAGCAAAAATCCCACCAAAAACAGAGCCTCACTATTTTCATGACGATGATGATGATTCGATGCACTCCTCGTTTCTCCAAACGTTTATTTCCCTTCCACACATACATACATATTATAGACAAGGTCCTAAACTGTAAAGAAAGGAAAATGCTGGATAGTTCCTTTTTCTCGTTTTTTGCAAGCATTCAGCGAAACTTGGGAAAGCATTCCCCGTATATTCCACGAATTCTCCTTGTCTTTCTTTCTCTTGCTTAACTTTAGCCAGAAACTAAGACCACGAATATAAACTATAAACCATCCTATTCTCTTTTGCTCTTCTTTTCCACTCCTGCCTACATTCACTTTGATACTTCATACAAGGGAATAAGTAAGAGTAGAAGGAGGAAAAGGAATATGTAAGTTTTATAGTCTCCCCTTAGCCTATACTCCTCTTTCTTCATTTCTTCTTATCAAATAACAAGAACAACAACGTCTGTGGCAGTTACCGAGAAACTCTAATGCATATCAAGACGAGTGAGTAAATACATGTATTAGTAAAAAAACTTGAAACAATCTACGGACTAACAACGAACGATACCATTTTTTCCGTTTCCTATTATTTCGCCCATTATTCCAGCAAGAGAGGTTCTCCTTTTCTTGGTCCAAAGCTGATTTACAACGAAACTAGAGAGTTGGAGTGGAATTGCTATGCATATAAGGTCCTTCTTATCTGAAGTTCTAGTTTGAGTAATATGTGGGAAGGAGAACTTAAACGGTCTATCTCTCGTTCCTTCGCCAGTAGTGAGAAGGAGGATGATCATCTTTATAATACTATGACATTTTGGCGGTTGAGCAATCGTTATTGCTAATGGTATCATGATGATTAGAACGATGATGATGACAATGATTATGCAGGTTTGAAGAATAAGAGTCAAACTAGAGAATTGCAAAGGTAGTACTGCTCCTGGCTTATTTAAGATCCTTTCCCATCAACTAAATCAAGGAATATGGACTGGGTAAAAAGTAAGATGAAGTATAATTATTGTCATCTCATATTATCAAATTTTATATGAATGTATGCATTCTAGCGTAAAAACAGGACGGATTTGAACGAGAAAAAGAAATTCGCAAAATGTGGAGGTGTGTCTCGCCCGTTTCCTACATTTGGCACTGATTATAGGAAAGGGAACACGGGACGGAGTTAATACGAAATGAAGGGACCTTTTCCCTTTGAAAAGAATGAAAACTGACTTGGCTCTGACTTCTTCATACTTATTCCATTTCTCTTACTTTCTTTCACTTGTCCCGCACTTACGTGGGAGAAGGAAAGCTAAAAGAGCTATGAAGTTTGAAGAATAAAAAAGTTCAAGGAGGATTTATATTTTTTAGTTTTTTTTAATATGCATTCCCATTTCCTTTGCATGATATACATCGCATTCTTATGACTTTCATTTGTTCCATGTGTTTGCTTACGTAAATGCTGCACATTATTTTACATTTTTTTGAGGTAGGGAAGTTAGAGTGCTTGAGGGGGCGTTCAAGATTTCTCCGCCGTTTTTTTTCAAACTGCTGCTGGTCTGGTTTTGGGTGAGAAACGGACTTCTTTTCTCCACCACAAGTGCCTATTTATAGACATGACATGATTTCTTTGTCCCAGTTTTATTTCTTTGATTGCGAAATGTCACTCATTATTATGCTGGAAAGAGAAGGGACAGAGAATAATAATAAGTCTACCTCACAACCTCCTTCTCTGTTTTCATTTCCTTCATGTTTTCTTCGCATGGTGGGAGGATGACGGTGTCGATGCTGAAACTTTCACTACATAACCTGCGGTTCTTTTCCTTTCAACGTGTTGACAATTTGAAATATGTTTGTTATTACACAACAAATTCAGGAAACTGTCCAAATAAGATCAAGATGAAGTACGTTAATTTGCCAAGTATAAATTTTCCACTAAATTAATACCTTGTTTTTGTTTAGTCTTTTACTTTGCCCACATTCTGGGTTTGTATTAAATATCCAGCAAATTTCATAGTCATAATAAAGATTCATATCATTATTATAACGTAAATAAAGTTTCGTATGCTGAGCAATTATAACAAACTTGTTTGTACTATTCTATTTCAAAAGAATGCGTGCTATGATACGATACCATCTCATTTTTCATGTAAATACCAATGTGCAGTAGGTATGAAATTGGAGATGGTTCAAATTACATTCTTCTCAAAAAAGATTGTAAAATGTCAACAAGAGTTGTCTTCTATTCATAGGATGTATTGCAAAAGAGTGTGAGTGGGTACTAAAAGGCGAGGAATTGGGTAACTTTTTGACTGTAAACAAAAAAGTACTTCTAGGAAGTACCTCAGAAAGGAAGAGGCAAATAATATAATGATACTAAATAAAAGGCCGCAAGCCTGCGTAGACACTAGCTTGAAAATTTGGCAAAATTTTTCAGTATTTCCAAATTCCCAATAACCTCTGAAGACTAATCTAATAAAACCTTTATATTGAAAGCTATGAGATTACTTATTTATCTATTATAGATAATTTTGATTTTCGCAAAAACCTTTTGCAAATTTGCAAAAATATTTGCATATTGTTAGTCTACAAGCTATTACCGTTCGAATGATATGCAACTTGCCATATGTTCCAATTTAAGATTTTATAACCGTCACTTCTAACGGCGTAACCGTAGGTCCAATATTGCTGAAAAACAATACAGCTCTGTCCGAAGGTTAGGTCTACCTGCCTGCCAATTTTGGTCTTAATCCGTTTAGGCGTTTTTGAGTTATCGTGAAGACAGACGGACAGACGGACAGACAGACAGACTAACAGGTCGATTTCATAACTAGCTTTTCAAGCTAGTAATAATGATATAATGACAACTTCATGAAAAATGTTTAATCTAAATGTTATTTAATCAATCTCTACTTTTGTCTTTCAAGTTCTTTAACTCAAGTTAAACTGCATGTTAAACAAAATCAATTAAATATTCTGCTTAGTTTGAAGCTATTAGCTATGTCTATTATTTATTACTACAGGAAAATTCTGTAGTAAAGGAAGATAAATATAAAGCAAATCAAAATGTAGAAACTAATTTTTGTAAAAGCTTTTTATTGGGGTAGGCAATTTAATAATCCGAAATTAGGTTGAGAAAATTTAGTTTATATTGCGCTTGTGAATCATTTATCGTTGATTTTGTCATTTAAACGAATCATATTAATTTAAATTGCTTTTGCTTACATTAAAAATTTGCGAGCATTTTTGCAACAGCTTTAGGGGTAAGCATCAAACATAATAGAACTTTGTATCATAGCTACTTTCCTTTAACTACATAAAGTCAGCAATCCTGTATTATGCAACCATACATCATGTGCCATTTGGTATTGGCATATTACTCGTTTGAAAGCCTGCCAATATATTTCTGGCCTTCCTTTTACATCCAACTTTAATAATAGGATTTACAAAAAAGACTGATGACACGTTTTCTCCAGTCTTTTTTATTGCATTGGATGCGTCGACACATCCCCAAAGCGACAGCGAATAAATTAATTCATTTTATGGCCTAATAAAACCCGAAAATCTAATTGTATTTTAACAGATTAGTTCTGCTTCTTGAATTCCCGTAAACCCATTCGATTTAATGTTTCAGATCATCCTTGTCGTCATCGTCATTATTACTCCACATAATTTATCTAATTCTTTGAGCTTCCTACAAGTTATTGCTAATTTGGAAAGTGTGCAAGTTTTTATTTTATTGGAAAACCTACACCCATTCAAAATAGCAAGTTGGTGGGACATATACATAAAAGCATTTCATTTCACGGCAACTTTCTTGCCAAATTAGGCAATTCATTTTGTATGATACGCTTTCTCACGTCTCAACTCCTTTTTTTCTCCCTCATTCTGTCTCTTGCGGAAAACTCCTCCATTCCAGTTAAATTTCAAAAGCATCTCATTCAGCCTATGAAACGTGCATTGGTTAATATGCTTATAAATCCTATTGAAAGGTTTTGCTAGTTGACAATTTTTCCCTTTTTTCTTTCTTTCTGATCTAATTCCCAAAAGAAGGAATTGAAGAATTTCCAAAAAAAGATAAAGGCTTTTAGTTGGAATTGATGATGTGATCTTGTTTCATAAAAAGTCTTTCTAAAAAGCATTTTCCTCTTCCGTATTTGTACATTTCCACCAGAGAGAAAAGTTTGAAAGTCGAAGCAAGCTGTGCTTTTGATTCTGCTCAGGTTCCAGAAATTCCTGCTGGGTTTAGAAACTTTTTTGCTGGTTTCAAATGTTTAAGGTCCTGCTAGTTTATGTCAGGCTCGTGCATCCTTCAGAAATAAACAGATACAATTTCGTTAAGCTGTGCTCTTTCTAACAAAAGAAAGCAGCAGATTGCAAGGAGGAAGGAAACTACACAACAAAAGTTGCCGAAATGGATTTTATGTAAGACTTGCCTTAAACGGAGGGGTTACTTTCTTCTTACGTGATTTTGCAAAGTGGAGCAGCAGCAGCCGCAGCATCATCAGTTTGGTTTACGTTACATGTCACAACTACGCCCATGAGACTAAAACCGTTTTGAAATCGGTACAATATTTTTTGTAATGAGTGTTATTCCAGTTATACAACCATTTCCATCCCGCAGAGTTTCCTTCCTGCACAATTGTTGTTCATTAGATTATTTTTATGCCATGAGGAGACCGGAAGAGAGTGAGGAAGATGATGCAGAATAGTCCGCAAATAACTTACTGATGAGAGAGATTGATATGAGAGTTTACTAGTTTACCATGAGAATATCCACAGCAATTGCGGTTTAACAACTGTGGATAATTGCAAGTCATTTCATGTTAAAATCTGGAATACTTTTTCTCGTCGCCCTCAGTGAGTGATTTGGTTTGAAGCAGGTTCCAAACCAAACTGTCCCAGTGGATCATATACACCATTGCACTTTGGGGAAAGTTTTTGTAAACTTTATCCATTAATTTAATGCACACACCTACCTCCTGCAAACCTCTTTCGCTATCGGTTTCTAGAGACTTCATACCAAAGACATATCTTATTTCGCCCCATACCAAAAGGTTTTAAGATGTTGATGCATAAAACTATCAAAAGTGAGCATTACTATTAAGTGCAAGTTCATAGTTGTGTATTGTAATAGTATATGTTGAAAATCTAGTTACTACAGCTAATTTACTCGTTTGTAATGTCATAAATGTTTCTAAAACTAGACGAATAGTGTACTTGAATTATTGCAAATCGTGATATGGCACTTAACGACTCGTACTCAGATTTAGATTAGTTTTATTACATAAAAAGGAAATGTTACATGATATATCTATATCATATTGAAGCATTATCAGGATACTGATGAACGGTTTCCCTTATAGTTATTAATAATTCATGATAGTGATAATCGAAAAGACAGTAATAATTAATATTTAAGAATTTCTTTCTTCAAAAAATTATTCATTTTCGTCGCCACCGTCGTTGTCGTCTTTAGTTAAGTCCTCCAAACTAGTAGAACTGGAACTGACGCTGGCAGAACTAGCGGAAGAAGAGCTAGAGATCTCAATAGTAGCAGCATTGGATCTTGCAGAAGTAGGAGTAGTACAGCTTGTGAAAATAGTTGAGCTAATGGGATCAGAACTTTTTCCAAAGATTTGTTCACAGATTGTCTGCATAAGCGGACCCTTTGGTGCATAATATTCCATGGCATAGGAATGAGTCCAGTTGCTTGCGTTCATTTTAGCCACAAACGGATCCAATACCCATAAAAAGGCCGCCTTGTTGTTGAATGGAAGCACTGGATTTGGCTTGCACATCAACGCATCAAGCGAAATCAAGACAGTAGTGAGCCGAAAAGCCGGGTTCCACTTGGGTTCTATACAAATAATACCAAATAAATAATCAGTTTATGGTTTCATTAAAACATAGGAAAAATAATATGTAAATCATTATTACCCAGCTTATCCCCCCACAAATAGTGCATTAAAACCCGTCCATCCTTATCCACATTTGGATGATACACTTTTGTCTTGAATTGAAGAATCGGTTGAACTTGCGGAAATCCAAGTGGTATGGACATATCCAACTTGAAAATCCCATCTTCATACGGAGTGTTTTCCGGGCCAAGCATATCCACATGGAACAGACGCGGGTCGTCATCATTAAGTTGAACCCTGAACCCGGGCAGATGAGTGTTCTTCAAGCGTTCAGTTTCCTAAAGAAACAAAACAAAATTGTTTAAAAATTGTTCATAAAAAAGATAAACCTATATTTAATTATAAAATCATATGATTACCATCTTCAGTCGATCATCATCAGACATCTTCAAATCAGCCATTTTGATTGTAAGGTTATCCAAACTGGAACTGGGCTTATCCAAGTTATCCATCTCTTCTAATTAATAGCTCCAAAAGGGGTAAGGTAAACACCTATTTCAGAAGTTTAAATTAAAAATCACTTAAGCAAATGAATCACAAGATCCCTTAAGAAAATAATTTAAAAACAAACCTCCAAAATAGTCCAAAATGTAATTAATTTTTTTAAACTGAAAAATTTACCAAAAAACAATTGTTTTTATCAGTTGAGAAAGGTGCCCAAAACTTCCAAAACAAATCAAAATCACCGATTTGAGCTCAAAAGGGTTCCCCGAAGAACAATTCTCATTCATAATAGACAGCGTGTCTCGTGTTGATCCTCGTGTATGCACAATGCACATCCATCGTCATTGATCAGATCATCATTTTTGCGTCATTCTCATCAACTCTATCAATTATTGCATAAAATCCATATTTTTAAGACTTTCTTCGCAGAAAATAGCATCAACCACTATTCATAATGCATTTGACAATTACAATGCAAGAATTTTGCACTCTAACCTAAAACACATAAATAGCTTGCTAATAAAACAATTTGCTTTTATAAAATGTAACATTTCATAGTTTTCTTCACTATTTAAATTATGTACTATGTATGCCATTCATATTATTCATGAATCTAATATTGAACGGATGAAAATATATTCCAAAATGAGTGATTGCATAACATTATTATTAGAAATTACACCTGTAAAACTACCTACGTAAGAGGAGTTTGTGCAATTTACATTTAGGTGGTCAAAGGTCAAATAAACTGCATTTGTCTAATCATACAGGACTTTATTTAATGTTTCTGTGGTTTTCTTTTAATTCTGCAAAGTGCCAACGGCACACTTCCAGGTTATTAAAATCTCATAATCCCATCTAAAAAGCTTTAAATTTCAACTTCAAAAGCTTTTTAAAACGATAAAATAAATTCAGAATGCATTTCTTCTTGACAAATGAAATGAAGTTTCTTCCGGAAGTTGAAGATCCAATGGAAACCCTGGAGGCATTAGGTTCGAGAATCGCAATTTTTCCCAAAATCCTTAATAACGACGCAAAAAAACCGTTAAAACGCGTTGGTTCAAGCATGAAAGTATCGGATTGTACGTGGTGAGGATATATAACGTGTTATTGTACACTCATACTGTAACAGAGTAGGCGCATCTGCATTTAAAATACATTACAAACCACGGAAAATTGGACAACCGTTCTCTCTCGCCAATCCAAAAACTGCTCTGGCCCCTCTTTGGATTACGTAACGCTATCCAGCCTATGCTTTTTTCGGAGCATCATCATCATCTGCTTCCACTTTGGCTGTGCTATTGTGAAATTGTGGTCATCATCATCTGTTCTGTTTTTTGCGAGGAATTGCCAACTTCGTCACTTGTCAATTATAATCCTTCCGTCAACTACAGATGTTTACATTTCTTCACAGTGTCACAGTGACACTTGTCATTTTGTCAAGGGATTAAGTACTAAATGTGCTTGTAGTGTCCCTAGACGGTTAAAACCGTTAAAAAGAAATTGTTTTGGCCAGGTGCACTCCTACCACTGAAACTGAAGGACAAAGGGGATTGACCAAAGGTTTGTTTAATAATTTTAATTGACATGTTGTTTTTTAATGTTAATGGAAACAATTAAGTAATTGAATAGTGACAGTTGACAAGGAAAACATTGTATTTGGTAAACTTTGGTAGTCATAAGAGCGTATCTTTGTTTAAGAAATGTCAATTAAGTATTTTGAACGAGTGAGTACTTTGATCCATTCATAAAAAAGACCTTGGATAAGTTAAATGATTCACAAATAGTTCTTCTTATCGATTACAGATATTAGTACATCCAAGGCTAAAAACAAGGGGCATACTCTGCGGACAAACGAAGTTGGAACAGATTCAAAGGACGAAATGGCAGGTCTGCCAAGGAGGATTATAAAGGTCTGAATTAAATATATATACAAAATTAAAAAACTTTAATCAATATTTGAAGGTGTATATCAATGTTAGAAGAAAAAAAAATTTATTGAATAGGAAACACAGCGTTTGATGCAAGAGCCAGTACCTGGGATTAATGCTGTTCCAGATGATACCAACTCCAGATATTTTCACGTAGTCATTGCTGGGCCTGAAGGTTCCCCATTTGAAGGTGGGGTTTTTAAGTTGGAACTGTTCTTACCGGAAGATTATCCCATGTCGGCACCAAAAGTTAGGTTTATAACGAAAATATATCACCCGAACATCGATAAGTTAGGGAGGATTTGCTTGGACATTTTAAAAGGTAACTACTGGGCTTCAACATGTTTGATGACGAATCAAATCGATGTGTTGATGTTTATATTTTTAGATGTAGTTGCCTAAAATTGTATTCAGGTTTTACAATAGTCTAAATGTTTCAACTTTCAGATAAATGGAGCCCCGCTCTTCAAATTAGGACTGTTCTTTTATCAATCCAGGCTCTATTGAGTGCTCCAAATCCTGACGATCCACTGGCCAACGATGTGGCAGAACTTTGGAAATTGAATGAACAAGAAGCCATTAAAAACGCGAAGGAATGGACCAAAATGTATGCGCTAGGAAATTAAAGTGTTGAAATAAAAGAGTCTTCTTGGTGCAGTGATAATGCGAAGATTTTTTAGAAACCAAGTGATATTATTTTTATTGATACACTTGCTTTAATAACTTGTCAATGTCAGGAATTGGGGGTTTTAAGCCTAAAATTGCTACAAACTTTTTAGTATTTTTTATTTTGCTTGATTTTAACATTTTGTATCATTTTGTGCTTACCGTTTTTAAAAGAATATTTTAATTCGAGATTATAATTAAGTCATAGCAATCATCGGAGGAGGCTGAAATGGCGAGCTAAGTAAATAAGTTTGGTACACATTTACGTGCTTTTAATTATTATGTGAGCAGAGTTAAGTGATATATTTCAGTACTGTAATCTTTTATGTAATTTTTAAACTGAGGTTTCGAATGTTTTGAAATAATACGATACGACGATCAGAATAATATATTACCTTTAAAGCCGATGGTTGTTTTTTCTTATTTTGAAATTTAACATTTGTGTTAGTAATGTAGTTTAATAGTTTGATGCGTTTTATGAAACAATCAAACATTTTAATTCATACACACATTTTATGTAGGTTTTAGAAATGATTTTATTATAACAACTTTTATAAGTTGATATTTTAACTAACAAACTGCAACTTGAGGACAGTTAGGGATTTTACACATGTATGGAGGAATTGCAGAGACATCAATTGCATTTTCATTGTTGCTCCAATTATTATTCCGTGCTTCAAGTTGGTTAAACAAAACCGGTTTCCTGCAGTAGGTGCACTCCTAAAATGTAACAAACAATTAAGCACTTGTTAAAATATAGTCTAAAATATAACAATCCATAGTTTTTCATCTTATACATTTACCTGAGAACAGTGCTTGGCCAATGGAATACCCATGTCCTTCCAAACCTGCACCAAGTCAGCAACAAAATCGTCCATCATTTCATAAGTATGATGTGGAGTCACAGCAATACGTAGTTTTTCTTCACCTCGAGGGACCGTAGGATAATTAATAGCTTGGACATAGTGTCCTTTTCGCTTGAGTAACACATCAGACAACTCACTACTTAAAGATGGGTCACCAATCTAGAAATTAAGGAAGTGTTACCAAAATTATTAAGATTTCGTGGGATAAGATGCATTGCAAATGTTTTTGCATAAAGTATTGTTAACTTACAAACACAGGAATGATATGGGATGGCGTGTGCTCCACTGATATACCGGCATTCATTAACTTCTCCCTCAAATACCGAACATTAGCTTGGTGACGACTGCGAAGTTGTCGACCTTCATCAGACCTCAAGATTCGGACGGAAGCCAGTGCACCAGCCAGAACAGTAGGAGGCAAAGACGTTGTAAAAATGAACCCGGCAGCGTAACTCCGAACCATATCAACCAAGTTTTCACTGCCAGCAATGTATCCACCAATGTTTCCAAACGCTTTCCCTTTAGAAATATTGAATTTCATAAGTTATTAAGCATGTTTTTAAAAACGTGGCTCCGGTTATTATTTCTGGTGAAAAATCTGTTCAAAATTACCCAAAGTCCCAGATATTATATCCATTTGATCCATCAGACCTTCTCGATCCCCAATTCCAGCCCCTTCATGTCCGTACAACCCCACGGCATGAACTTCATCAATGTATGTGATTGCCCCATATTTATGAGCAACATCACAAAGTTCTTTCAAAGGACAGACTGCCCCCGTCATGGAATGCACAGTTTCAAATGCAACGATTTTCGGAGTGTTAACGTCCACTTCCTTTAATAGCTTTTCCAAATGGACAGGATCATTATGGCGGAAGATATGTTTTGGAACACCACTGTTCCTAATCCCTTGAATCATGGAGGCATGATTTCCAGCATCCGAAAATATGTGGCATCCTGTGACCAAAAGAAATACAAAATGGAACCATGCAAATACGACACGATTACTTAAAATCGTTGCGTAATTATACCTGGCAAGGAACGAGCCAAAGTAAACAGAGTAGAATCATTCGCGACGTAACACGAAGTAAAAAGAAGGGCAGCCGGTTTTTGATGAAGCGAAGCCAATTCCTTTTCGAGGTTTTCATGGTACATCGTGTTGCCAGAAATGTTTCGAGTTCCCCCAGCCCCAGCACCATGGGCTTCAAGTGCTTCGCTATAATTTGAACAATTAAAAACGTTAATTACACCGCTTATACAAAGCGTGTATTTGTTTTATAATCATTTGTACTTACTGCACAGCTTTTTTCACTCCAGGATGACAAGACATTCCAAGGTAATCATTGGAGCACCAGACAGTAATGGGTCGTTCTCCCCAACTATACTCCGTAGCACTTGGAAAGTTCATTGCCTGCCGATTAACTTTCTTGAAAATCCTGTAAGAATGGTCATTCTTTTTCTTCATGATTTGCTCATGAAAAAACTCCTCGTACGGGAAGTTTGGCTTCGGAAGCTGACTTTGAATTGAAGATGGACGGACATCCTCAAGCACGGCTTCCTTTGCCATCTTCATGGCAGACGGGGGAATCACTGATTCCATAAACGGGCATTTATCCACGTTGCTCTCAGAAGCTAAAAGATAAAATCATATTCATCATTCATTCCTCCTACATAATTGAAGTTTAAGGTAGCAGTTTTAAGT
>JAANSO010000376.1:0-37341 GCA_036507315.1 Lepidocyrtus fimetarius
AAGCAAGATTTTTGAAATAATAATGTTATAATGACTTGGCCTGTTTTTTTATCGAATTTTCTTAATGGATTGTTTATTGACTCGTTTGAGATATAATATTGTTTGTTGTTGATACCAGTCGATGTAATTCAACTGAATTAATTGAAACAATTGAATAAAAGTTATCTAATCTAATCTAATCTAATGAGAATTAATTGAAGCTAAGCATTCACAGTAGCTATAATGTCGCATAATTATTTTTGATATATCTTATTTAGTTGTTTGTTGATGTTGACTAATAAGGACAAGCTTTATTTTTATTTTGCATGAACAAGATAGTATGACAGAGAAATAAACTTCCTCCTTGGATTCAATTCAGCTTTGTGAAATGTTCCCAGTAATAATTAACAAATGGTTTTCCTTAATTCATGGATAAAAAGTATTGGTTACCACTTTATATCTTGTATTTTAAAAATTAATAGATAACAAGTCCATTCCCATTCCAAGCCTCTGTTCGTAATACAATAGAAATTAAACCCCACACCTTGTAATTTAATTTGTGAGAAAATGTCTTTTATCATCAGGAAAACTGCACATAAATATCAAAATTGAAATAGCAATCAATGTCAGCTAAACCTTGAGATTTGTTTTCAATGATTTGCAAATATTACAATTCAGATATTCAATAAATAGAACAATTATTTCTTATCTGGAGGAATTTGACTGTATATTAAGAGTAATGGTGTAAGACCTGATCGGAAATACAGAGTTTTTAACGATAATTGGAAAAATTGAATACGAATCGAACAATCTCAAAAGAAAATCACGTAAAACAAAACATACTCTAAATGCGATACACAACTTTATCGCACCAGTTAAAATTTTCTTCAAATGGGGTAGTTTAGATCAAATAATTTATATGGTAAAATTTATTCTAATTTGTGAAATGTGTTCTTTCTAGAAAAATCCTGCAGTTAGTCAACTTCCTGAATCTTTTCAGCGAAACCTAAGCAAAATTTCTTTGATATAATAGGATTGCCTAATTTGATTAACGCATCTACTTTCTATTTAAAGCTTGCGATGCCAAGTCTTCTGACGTCAAAAAGATTATTTACATGAAAAATAAAAATTGTCTTTTGGGTTTGTGTCGTTAAGTTTATTTTATTCCTGAAATTGCACTAGATTTGAAGCATAAAATTGAGTTCTAAGCAAAAACCATATTTTCTTAACCCTACAATCATTTTTATGGCATACAATTGTTTTGGCAAATGGAAAATTAAATATCGAGTTTTTCATGATAGGATATGGGAACAATATTATCAATATTTTTAAGCAAACAAATAAGAGGAAAATATAAAGTGAAATGTTCTGATTATAAAGTCACGCGGCAGAACCCGTGAGTGGCTTATTTGACATTGTAAAATGGGAAGTCTAATTTCGAGTCGATTTCTGCACTTGACTGACTGACTGAACTGACAATTAAGAAATGCAAAGTTCTGAAATAGCACGTCATACGAAGTCTTTATCGACTTAAGAAATGCTTTTCCTCTGAAAAGAAGTCGGCACTTTTAAATTTAAACGAAATTTTTCATTCCTATGAATTTTCGTTTTAGCAATATTTCCACCCTAATTTCTTTAATATAGACTGTCGCGTGAATACAGTTAATTTTATGAAATAAAATTAAACTAATCTTGATGGACAATAACGATTTAAATGCAATACATCAGTAATTGAACTAAATTTAATTTGTTAAGAATTATTCTTGTATACTTTAAGCTGTATGGGGTATATTGAAACATTCATTCTAATACGAAGACTTTGTCATATTGCTGCAAATTTGATGATTGCTTCTTGCCTTTGAAGGGTTTTTCTTGGATCAACTTTATGTACACATTTTAATTCTATTTACTAAATTAATACCAGGAAATATTTCTAATTTAAAACTCAAAGGCTTTTATTAACTTACCTCACAGCCTCAAAGCATATTTGAAGAATGGTCAACTGAACTGACCTTCAAATTATTACCTACATGGTCTGTGCCTGGGATATGAAGTGACATTTAACAAATTAAGGACGTTTCAAACTTGATGTAAGAATCCAATGATGTAATAAATGTTCCACTGACATTTTCATCACTTTTTAGTACAGCCACAACTTAATAGGCCGACTATAATATTAAGTCGTGGTATGGAACAATGGGTTCTTTGTATTCAAGCGACAATCAATTTTACCAGGACCTTCATACGATTTGACAATAATTGTATTAATAATGGGATTATTGTCGAGTTCATCATCTTCCTTCACATATAGAATTTTAAACTTTTATATAAGTTTGAAAAAAACAGAGTTATTAAAATATTTTCTTAACAAATAATATTTAAAATGCAGTGGAACTACACATCGTGGACTCGGGACCACTAACCCCTAACAGGATTCTGGATAAAACCCCAGACTCAGACAATGTCTGTAGATTTAGCAATAATCAGAAATAATTGCTTAAATTGCTACTAGAGTATAAATATTTTCTGATTTATAGGATAAACGATTGGTTAAAATTACTAACGATGGAAAGGTCAGAAACATTCTAGACTTTTCAGCTAATTGTGGGGGTATTATTCGAGTTAAATTAAATAGATTAAGTTACAAAAGGTTAATCAAATCTAATTTTAGGAAAGTCTGCAGAAGTGGAATGCCACCTTGTGGCAGACTTATGGGCATGAGATTTAATGTAATGAAAGTTGGTAATATGTGACGTATTCAATAAAAGTTGACGTCGATACACAGGTCCAACATTGTCAAGAGCTGTTTAAAAGTTACATAGGTATTAACTTTTTTTTTACATGACTTATAAATGTGTAGATGAAGAGTTTCTGCTCGTATCAGAATCATTCGGTGTTTGAAAAAGGATTTTAGCTCTAGGCGCATTTTTTTCTCATTGTATTTAAATTAATTATTTTCAAAATTATTTTTCACAATTCTTTTCATAGAATTATCATTAAATTTCCATATCCCCTTCACAGAATTGAATTTATTTAGGTTTTATTCGACACCACACAGGTACCACTTGAAACGCAAAAATCAAAGTATGAAGGACATTTTTGCAAATAATTCGTCAAGATCACAAATCTTCATTCATTGCGCGTCCTTTTAAAATCATAGGAAACCAATCCAAGCTGTATTGAAAGTTTTCCGTTGACGAGAAGATTCATAGTCAGACTTCACATTTTGATTGCATGAGCTCCAGAGAAAATTAATGAATTCTTTTCAAATACAGCATCTGGGTTTTATCTGATAGGTACTTTTTCAAACCTAAAAAATCAACTTTCATGCAAAATAATGTGGCTATTAAGTGTGGGGGAACTCGAGACACCGAAATATTTCCTGTCATATTATAATTATAACCATATCGCAATATTAATTACTTGCATATTTTTTGTAATTGTTTTAACGGAAAATATTATACAGTAAATCCAGTTTCTGTCCAAACAGGAATGCACGTGACTCTCAAAAGCAATATTACATTAAAAATATATAGATGCATGAGCTCAAGCTGGAATACCATTATAATGTCAAGCCTTGCGCAAGTGAAGTAGAACTGACTGACCAATTAAGAATAACCTTGAAATTATGTGCGGTAACCGGTACTATTCAGATATTTTCCAGCTGATATTAAACTTTAATTTCATTACCTGCAATCTTCATTTAATTCACTATAAAAACTGATTTTTTCCTTCTTAAATCCAAGGTGAGCATTGTACAGACATCATTCAAATAAAGTTTGAAAGGTAAAACGCACATTTAAAGACGTATTCGCAGCTCTGGCATTCCGGACAATACAACGCGCACAATCAAGACGTGTCATTAGGGAGAGTTTGGTTAATTAGTCCAACATATATTAGTTCATACGTTCAGTTTCAATCTAAAGTGCCTAATGAAAAGTGACCTACCTCACTAAATCAAAATGGGCTGGAAATTAAATACCTTTAAAATAATCGTTTTGGGATTAACTGTACTTTTCTTTGCCCCAAATTTACCTCCACATTATGAGTTCAAGCCTTTTAGGTATTCTCCTTTTCATTGCTTCCATAATTTCATTAAGCCTGTATGAAAATCAAATCTTTTACATTTCAGCTTATCAGAACCTCTCCCGTTGGAAGGTCCATTGGCAAAAAATAACATCCTTGATAAAGCCAGTCCTATGCAATTGGATTCCTTAGTTTGGGGTCCAGAATCAATTGCTATTCGTGAACCCAACGAACTATTTACGGGTACCGAAGATGGGAAACTTCTTAGGATTAAAAATGGAAAAGTTACAAGTGTCGGTGACTTTGGTGAAAAATGCAATGGTACAAACATTCCCCACAATAATTATTTCATGTTTATCCTTTTGATAAGGGAACAACTTTGACTTTTTAGAAAAGTCTGGATCTGGCCAACTTTCTTGTGGCAGAGTTGTGGGCATGAGATTTGATTCAAAAGGAAAGCTTTTACTCTGTGATGCAGTTAACGGTGTCCTACGAGTTGATGTTGATACAGGTAAGACCACTCGTACAAAAAATATCAATTCAAACTTTCAGAGATGTTTTGTTAACACAATTTACATCCAAACAGGAAAATGGGAGCAATTAGTTTCAATGAATTCCATAGCTGATGACGGGCTTTCATATGGGTTTCCAAATGATTTGGATTTTGATAAAATGGGAAACATTTACTATTCGGATTCAAGCACAATTGCAGATCGTTATTCAATGGCCCTGGAAATACTAGCAGGGCCTTCGGGGCGACTGGTAATGTACAATCCTACAACGAAGAAAAACACAGTACTTTTGTCCAAGTTGCATGTTTCTAATGGGGTCCAGTTATCATCTAATGAAGATTTTGTACTTGTTGCGGAATGTATGCGTGGTCGTGTGTGGAGGTCGGTAAAAACATTTTTGAGTGTTTTGCTTTCATTGACATTGACAATGATTTATACAGTAACTGAATAAATGTATTCTCATATCATAGGTACTACCTGAAAGGTAAAAATCAAGGTCAAAGCGATATTTTTGTGGATAATTTGCCCGGCCTTCCAGATAACATAAGACCTACTGCAAATGGAAATGGCTTTTATATTTCACTTGTCATGTCGCATTTACCCAATGTAAAGGATAACAGAATTTCTTTTCAGATTTCAGAATTTTATCCTGGGATTTTTATATAACTAAACAATAATCTTGCTTGAATAATTAAATTTTTAGGAAACGTCTCCCATAAACATAATCGGGAACCTACCCAGGCTACGAAGATTCATTGTCAGAATAAGATATTTCTTAATAAATGCGCTTCTAAAACTGGAAGAGTTTATTCCAAATGCAGTTTTAAGTGATATGATTTTATTTGTGAGTTTTATTTTTTGTACATCAAAAGAACTATATATAATATATATTTTGAATGAAAAATTGCTTGTGCAATCACTATTAGGTTAAAAAATTTGGTTCATCGAATGGACTAACCCCGACACCTCATACTATAATTGTGGAAGTAAATAATGAAGGGAAAATTGTAGGAAGTTTACAAAAGGAAAAGAGTCAGGTAAGCTTTAAAGTATTAAATGAGCAGTTGATTTAATCAAATTATTTTCACATTGATATTTTGAACAGATTAATTCTTTGAGTCAAGTAACCGTCGGAAAGGAATGGGCTTATTTTGCTTCTCCTAATCCACTTAATACTCAGATATACAGGATGAAAACATCCGACCTTAAGCATTAAGCAGCAAAATTTTTAAAGATAACTTATATCTTTAGTTTTCTAATAAAAATTAACCAAATTCGTGCGTTTTTATTTTCTAATTACCGGCGACATTCATATAAAGGATAATTTACGTATGTGTAATATAAGAAAGCCACTTGTTCTTGAACGAAGCATGCATAAAAAAAGTTGATATTAAACTGCTCTGGATGAACTGCTTCTGTTCTGTAGAGTCGGCTTCTATTAAATATTTTAGTAAACTTTGCATGAATACCAATAATGTTTGAATCCCTATATTTTCAACATATCCACAATGTATGCTGCAAACTTCTTTGAAAGATAGGTTTCATCCGAAAAACAAAAAAGTGATGACATTGGCCGAAAGAAATGGTCTAACGAACCATGAACCATGTACTTTTCTTGCGTGCCTGATTTTTTAGCCTGAAGCAAAGTAGTAATAGTTGAATCCATTAATGCTCTAAAATGGGTATTATTTACAAAGCTGTGGATTGTTTGGACTGTTTCGTACGTAGAAAGATAACCTTAGCACGATATGGAAAAATCCAGTCTTAATGAGAGATAACATAAGGTTTTAAGAAGAGATGAAATAAAGTGAAATAATTTCTACAATTACTCACGTTTTTTAATGCACGCATGAGCTACGCTGCGGTCCGTGACCATTGCCATTTGAGTTTGTACATACCCCATCTTAAAAGATATTTTAGTAAATTTTCACTAGTCTACAGAAGTGTTATCAACTGATAAGCCGACTCAAACTAAGTTGCAACGTGGGCAGTACAATATCTAGCCGGCTTTCCAATTATCCAACAAACCTTATGTTGGCTTAAGTCAAATTGCAATGATTGACAATTTGTGCGGTTTTTCGTCTCCAAAGCATAATCTATTGATCCAACCAAATATCTGTCAATGTTTCAAGTTTAATGCTAAGTTGGAAAAGCAGTGCGAGACGGCATAGAACAGAAACTTATCAAAAAATCTAGCTCAAATCATATATTAATATCTCATATTAAACGTGTGGTAAAAGTTACTCTGTTAATTCAATTTTTACTTGTGCAAGTGAACAGTGGTCTCAATTTACTCTAAAAATTGTGTAATCATGGGTGTTGTGAAATTATCCTTTCTTTTGATTTTATACACGGCAATACCTGTCTTTTTTCTATTATGCACGCCGGGCCTGCCACCGGATATGAAATTTGAAGCCTACAAGTAAAACCCAAAATTAAAATAATCTCTATAAAAATTTTGTGCGATATTTAAAAATTACAATAAAATTATTGATTTCAGTATTACACCTCCGATAAAATTAGACCCGAATAATAAATTGGATCGAGCTGAGCTGTTACATGATGGTGAGTTTTTTGGTCCTGAATCAATTGCCATAAGAGGCGACGAAGTATACACTGGCGTGACTGGCGGCTTCATTCTTCGTCTCAAGAATGGAAAGTATGAAAAAATAGTCGAGACAGGAAAGGGATGTGGTAAGCTTTATAAAAATAAAGTTTCATAAGAAATTGATATAATCTAATATATTTTATACAGCTGGATATTGGGACGATAGTGATTCCTGTGGGAGACCATTGGGGCTCCGATTCGAACCTTCTGGTAAACTACTTGTTGCAGATTCTAGTCAAGGACTGTTACGTGTTGATGTAGACAAAAGTAACTTTTTATAATATGAAAACATACATTTTTATCGGAACAAATAAAATTAAAATTTGTGATTCATATCTATTAGAGACTGTGGAAAAGGTTCTACCAAGGCATTCAAAAATTGATGGATCGGATTACCCCCTCAATTTTGCTGACGATGTAGATGTTAGCTCAAAAGATGGAATGATTTACTTGAGTGATGTTGGAAATCATGCAACCATCGTTTCTCATTTGATGGATTTAGTTGGTGAACCAACTGGAAGGCTTATTAAGTACAATCCAAAAACAAAAAAGACTGAAATTTTGATAAGTGGATTACGATTCGCTAATGGAGTCCAATTGTCAAAAAATGAGGACTTTGTTGCAGTATCTGAAACTGGCTTGGCAAGAGTCCTAAAGTAAATATTTGCAAAAAAAGCTTAAGTTTTTCATTAAATGTTATGCTTTTTAACTCCCACAATCTGTTATTCAAAATAGGTATTATATTGCTGGGCCTAAACAAGGAAAGACTGAAGTTCTCATTGATGGTTTGCCAGGTTATCCAGACAATATTCGATCTAATTCAAAAGGTGGTTTTTATGTATCGTTAGTATCGAGTAGATCGGCTGAGGTAAAAATTGCAATCATGTCAATTTATTACATTTCCGTCAATTTAATTGCGAAATATATGATAAAATCCTGAATGAACTAGAAACCAAATCAAATCGACCAATGTGCATCCATACCATGGGCACGTAAACTCTTACTACGATTTACTACCTTGTTGATTAAAGGATTGGATCTCCTTAATTCTTATGTTCCCCATGAAATGATCGGCAAAGCCACTGCATATGTAAGATATATAATAATATAAATATAATAAGCCGAACATGAAAATCATTTTTCAAATCAATTTTCTATTACTATCACCATGTTCAATTTTATCTACCAAAGGTTAAACATTTTGGCCCGCTTGGAGCCTTGTCAGCATTTCCGAATAACGTCATCATTGTAGAAGTTGACGAGAATGGGAAAATTCTGGGAAGCTTACAAAATCAAGATTCAAAAGTAAGATTTGCGCAGTATCAATTTTTAAAAAATGGTTCGTTGAATATGTTTAAATAAATTATTGTGTACGTTTTTCAGATATCGTTTATAAGTGAAATTGGCGTAGGTGAAAAATATGCATATTTTGGAACGCCCTATACATCCCAACTGTGGAGGATAAAGACGGAATATTTATAATTTACCTACCATGTGTAATTAGTCATTGCGAGTTGTTAAAGTAAAACCAAATGTGTATTGAAAAATTGATGGAATAATAAAAATTTATTTAATCCAGAATTTCTTTTCCCTTAATTATCAATCAACACAAGAATTTACAAGCTGTTATTGTTTGTTAGCCCTATTTTATAGAGCCTTCTTTATCATTAGTGGTTAGTGAAACGGACAGCTTTGCTTTTGATAATTTTGGTTTAACCTTTGCATTGTTGCCTCCTCCTTTAACCCTGTTTTTCTTTCCATCCCCTTCCTCCGCGGATGAGGTGCCTGGTGCAAAGGAGGTGAAGGAAGTCGCGGGATGGAATTTGTACGAGTGTTTGTCGCTACTGTCAACTTGTATCGCACTATTTTTCTTTTCCACCAAGTTTGGCGTTTGCTCTCGAAGTAAAGGGTACGCTGGATACGTAGGCATAGATGACGTGGATTTACCAGATTCATTGACGTTAGGGTATTGATTTGAATCTGAAATTGCAGCGTTGTTTTCCCCACCTGCAAGTCGGTGAATGATAAAGCTTCCCCAGCTTAGTTTTTCCAGAAAGATGACAATCTCATCGAGAATTCTTCTCAAGTCTTGAATTTCAACAAGTAAGTCTGATCTTTCCATTGGCGACAAGGCGAGGAGGAACTGTTGTAGATGAATTCTGTCTTTCTGTCCAGCATATAGTAAAACTTTGAATATTTCTTGGCAACCTAATGCCGCCGCATAAAAATCTTGATATCCCCTCAACATGCTAAATAATATCTCTTGCAAATCTTCCCCTAGTCGACCCTTCCCATCAAACCTGTTGTACGTTCCTGCGGTCAAGTCTACAACTTGGCGGAGTTTCATCACTGTAGCGGAATTAAATGCCATATCGGGCAAGTTTACTCTTCCTCTTTTAGTTCGAAGATTAAATGTTCGAAGATCAGAAGGATAACGAAGAAAGTCTTCTGCACTATACAATGCAATGGCTGTCTGGTTGAGTCGATGAGCTGGAACAAAAGCTTCTCTGCAGAGATTCGTAATGGTCAGTGCAACGTTTGCTAACATAAGGTGATCTTCAGTAGGATTAAGTTTCTTAATGCCCCGTGCGAGTTGCTCGTCTTGTGCGACAATATTTGATAGACAGTCTTTTGCTTCCCGAAGCTCAAACAAGCAACGTCTGGCAGAACGAAGGACGTTGTTTAAGTGGCAATCTTTCATTGTTGGAGAGCTTTGTTCGGAAGGTTTTGCATTGTAAAAGGATTCTTGATGAAATGATGTGGATTTCCTAATTGGAGGTCCACCTTCACCACCGCCGCCAATTCCGCTTCGCTTAGCTTTCAATTTACCAGCACTATATCTTTGAGTAGCTTTCATTGGTCTGTTTGGGGCATAGGGAGAATAAGGTACATTGCTGTTGTCCTTTACCAACTGATGGGATGAGTATCCAGCTTTCAATCCATTTGATAATGTTCGAGGAGACTTTTTATTGACTTTATGAAGGCTAACTTTAGAAGTTGATCGCCTTTGATCCTGTTTAGATGTCGGTCGAAGAGTTTCAGAGAATATTTTGAAGACAGCCTTCCTGTGAAAATAAGATAAGAAAAAGATGAGAATCACTCATAATTTAACTACATTTTATGAAGTTTGTCCGCAGATTATATTAGATCAGTATTACCGAGATTCTATAGATCGCGGACTAGTAAGATCATGTTGTGACATGAATAGATTTCCAGGAGTACTCATTTTTTGGGTGTGATATGCAAACTGAAAGTTTAAACAAAATCCAAACTTGACAAAAATGAGAATTGGGTCTTCTGTCTCAATTAAAGAAATGACAATGCAGCTATTAATTTGATGTTTCAGATTATTGGTAAATTAAAACTAAATGTTCAAGTGTAAGATACCCATTTACATTTTATTCATTTTAGCAACTTGAATAACATCCATGTTACCATGTTTTTTATGTTTACGTTCACACGCATAATAGAGCTCAATAATTTTTGCCACATTTTCATTCGCAAGAATTTTAAATAATGCGTATCACAAACAAGACCACAGAAAATATAAGCAACATTTTATTAAAATGTCAACAGCCAAAGCTCGAAGGTCTGTATTTATTCATGATGAGGTTGAAGAATACATCGGAAACTTTTTCGAGGATGATCTCCCTCACGGCAGAAAAGATTCTGAAGAATCAATCGCTGCCTCACGTCGAAGTGGTACTGAAAGTGAAGATGAGGAAAAGGCTGAAGCCGAAAGGCAAAGAATGATTGCAGAGATTCGACTTGGGAATAAAATCCAAGCGCCGATTGAATGGTACAGCCCTAGATTAATCAATCCAAATCTACGTTTTGATTTGGAGCTGTGGTGGAGACGAAGTGATACAGAAACAAGAAGCGCTGTGGTCCTCATTGTTCTATTAATTGCGATTGTAATCACTCATTTAGGAATGGGAATAGGCATGATCATTGCTCATTACTTTATGAAAGTTGGGAGCCCCTTTGTATGTGAGGCAGAAACATGTAAAGTTGCAGCGGAACTCATTGCCGGAGCAATGGATACTCACGTTGAGCCATGTGACAATATTTATAAATTTGTGTGCGGAAATTATAAAGAAAAGAAAGTAGATGAAGTCTCCTTTGCTGATTTAGTCCATTTACCTGATTTTAAACTGGAACTGGGAACTGAAACATCATTTCTAGCCAAAATTTTAAAACATTATGAGAATGACGAGGAGCCTGTTAAGTTCTACAAAGCTTGCATTGGCCAACGTAATTTCAATTTATTTCTTTTTAATTCCGTTCAATTTTATATGTGTGGTTTCATAAAGGACCTTTACCTTACAGAAGCAATTCCCTTACCCGGCATTGAGGCATTCTACGACAAAGTTGAGGAAATATTTGGCACTAGAGACTTCAAAACTTTTGAAAATTCAACAATTTCTTTGGAAGAGATTGGCGCAAACATGCTTCGTACAATGGGACAAGCCGTGTTTGTCAACTTGGCCTTCTCCAGTTATCCATTCATACAGGTCTGAAAGAATTTGTCCTTTAAGTTTAAAAAAAATTGGACATAACGTATAAAATTGCATATTTTTAAACGAAGTATAGTTCATTCGACCTGACATTCTTGTCAGTACAGAGAATTCCAGTTTCGGTCCTTTATATACACTCACACCCGAGGCTAAATTCACGTACAACCTAATGCAACTTGTGAATCCGAAACTGGGAGTTCCGAAAGAAGGCCTTCTTGCAACAGAAATAATGTTTTCTATTCAGTCATTTAGAAATTTGATTCAAAAAATTGAAGAAGAAACATTAAATTGGAAATCTGAGGATTTAGATTTGCATTTAGAAAATGATTTTAGCCAAGAATTGAGCAAATCTTGCCCACCACTGGTTAGTAACTTGTTGCGCTACTATTTTTATAAAAACCTAATCGTAATCAGTTTTTTATTGATGGTTGGTAGGGTGTCCAGTTTAATATCACAAAAATGTTGGATCTATTTCTAAAAGAAAATTTTAAGGAAGATTATTTAGATCTGTGGACCAAAAAGTATATCAAAGTTTTACAAAAATGTTTCAGCAAAGACCCTTCCAATTTTCAGATAGTACAATTGACGTATCCAAGAACTGCATTTAGTAATTTATTTAAAAGTTACCCATAAAAATGTATGCAAATTGTTTAGATTCAGTTCATAAAGTTGGGAATATGTTTTCTTATATTAAAGCTGGAGTATGGATTTTTGGATTATTTTACGAATTTATGCCAGCCATGAAAAGTGAGACTCTTGTGAAGCTTTCAGAGGATATTATAGATGGTTATGAAAAATACGGACATTCCCAAGAAGTTAAATATATATTGTGGAATTTTGATCCTGAAGCTCGTTGTTTGCATTCAATGTTCTACTTTTTTGGCTATCGTACATCTTTAAAACTGATTTCCGAACATGCTCTCGATCCTCAGAACTACATTTATGACGTAATTCTTTAATTGTTTGCAAATCGAAACATTTCATTGCACCACATTCAAAACATGATTAGATAATAGTATTAATTTATTCATTTTGAATTAAAAGTGGAAGGCGACAATTGAAAAGTTATACGAGGAAGTCAGAACAGTTTTTTGGAACATTCCAGAAACGGAAATAAGCCATAAGCAGGCATGTGCCATTCAGGACATATTTCTTCGAGATTTCCATACGGATGTTGTGATGCCATTAGTTGGAGGAATTTTAGATGACAGTGTTGATTCACTTAACTTTACTGACTGTCATTTATGTAACACTTTTAAGGCAGTTGGCTACACAATAGAGAAAGCACGGAGCTATTGGATAGGCTCAACAGACGTGACCCCAGTGATGAAGTGGTAAATCAACAATATATTACTTTGGGTAGACAAATGACTAAATGAAACTTAACTAATGGAATCTTTAAAGGTGGGCACACGGAAGTTACCTGGTACAAGGAGATCACTCTTGCGCTAGAGCCAGAATATTTAGTTTGAACAAACCTATGATCCTGTCTGCTCGTTTGGACGATACAAACAGTCAAAACAGACATAAGTTCAGAACATTTCTAGGGAGAAATTTGCCAAACTACGTTTTATTGTAATTCTAGTTTAATTTTATTTTTAATAATCTTTCCATTGTTTATACTGACATATTAATTTGGTTTAAATTTAGTCCAATATTGGTAACGCAGGAGCCTCACCACAATCAAACCTTGTAAAGACATTAAGCATTTTGTCATGTATTTCAAAATTTACAACAGTTGAAAATCTATAAGCAACTATTTTTACAGGGCTATTCATGTTGGCAGTGTCACTGTTAGACTTATCAGAGCAATTTTTGGTTTGGCCGAAGAGGTTATTCCACACGTTTCTTATGGTGAGTTTTTAACATCTTGGACACACGGCAGTGAAAGCAAGATTGATTATAATGATTTTTATGCATTTCTTCAGATATGTTCAATTTGAGCCAAATTACAACTGATACATTAAAAGTTGAGCCGTCACTGGGCGAAATTCGAAATCGAAATTGCTCTGTATTAAAAAGTTTTAATCTTGGTGGAGATTTGCGTCAATCAGGACTTTATCAACGCCAGTTGGTAGAGAGCAATCTAATTAACTACACCTGGAATGGTCATACCAGTTTTCTGAGTTTACTGGCTTTAAAAGAGGCTTATAGACTCTATCGTGAAGAAACGGAGAAACTTAAACAAATACCGTACATTTGGTCCCTCCCTGAACAGACACGCATATACAAAAAGCAGCGAATTTTGCCAGGTCGTGTCATGGGCAAGTTTAATGAAGATCAACTATTCTTTCTTTCATTTGTTCGGGTATATACTAAACAGTCTTTCATTTATAGTATTGATTAAAGTTAAGTAGAGTAGAAGTAAAGAAGATAGTAATATGAAATTTAATTTTACAGCACACGTGCCGAGAACGATTTGAGCTTAAAGAATCGTACAGGAAGGAGCGTTATGAATTAGAAGCTACTGTCCTGAGTTTGTTAATGCAAATGGAAGAATTTTCAGATGCGTTCAAATGCCCAAAGAAATCATTCATGAACAATAACGGTAACGAGAGATGTTTTCAATATAATCCAATCTCCAGTAATAAAGCTCCGGGAATAACTTGTTCCAATTTAAAACGCTAAGTAGCAATATACCTACCAATGTTTATTTACGAGTTAATTTATGTTACCGTTTTGAAAATAATTCGTTGCAAATACAAAGGAGATCGAAAGATTTTTTTTAAATCTGTTGAAGTCACTGCTGCATTTATTCTTTATAAAATAAATCTCCAGATAACGAAATATATATTAATGTTCATACAGAAGCAATTCGAATAGCAATTCTCAAGACACCCCAGAGGTTTACATTATTTTATTCTGCTTTTGTCCTTTGACTGATTGCTTACTGCCGCTGTCCTTTGCTTTTCCAATGTCGGGCCGGAGGTTCCTAGCCCTTCCCTTGACATTCTGTATGTTTTTCTTTTGAGGAGAAATAGATCCTTTCCCAAAGACTGCATTGAACTGTTCTTGCAACCCAGGAGGGATTTTTTGTACAGAAAAAAGTGAAAGTTGTGATTCAGAAGAGGTAGGTTTAATCACGTGTCCAGATTTTCCCTTTGGGTTACTTGGCAAGTGAAGAAATTCAGTGTCGACAGAAAAAGACTCGGCAGCTTTGACAGAAGAGGCTCCAGATTTCTTACCCTTGACAGATTTACTTTTAACGAACCCCTTATTGACCGATACTTCCGAATTAGTGGAAGATAACCTTTTACCTTCGGAAATCTTGGCTGCATTTTTCGAATGTTCTGATTTGGCTTTGGGACTAGAAGATTCTTTCATATTGCCAGCATTCATAAAGTCCTGTGGGATACCGACGTCATCAGTTCCTGCTGATGTGGATCTGTTACTTGAACTTGATTTCTTACGTATACTTGCCTTGCTTCCACTTTCCTTCCCAGCCGGCTTAGCTTTCTTGATGCCGCCAGCGCTTGATGCCCGCTTTCCAGGCTTGGGAGGGCCTTCATAAAATTTATGCTGGAAAATGCTGCGGTCAACTTGTATCCCAGTTTCATTCAACGTTTCGATTGTTATGTTCTCTCCAGAATATTTCATCCATGCAATCGATGCTGCCCAACCAATCCGTTCAAATGTGTACTGAATATTGTCCAAGGTTCTCCGTAAGCATTGGACTTCCATTATTAAATCGTTTTTAAAAACGTGACCCAGTGCCACCACGTACTCTTGCAATGAAGATTTTCCAAGAGTATTGGAGTAGAGAAGTACACGGAATACTTGGTTGGCTAAACAAACAGCGTCTGTGTAGTCCTTTATCGCTTTCGTGAAATTTTCAAATATGTCGATAAACTGTGCATTTTCCTCATATGATTTTTCCTTGAATCCACGAAGCCATTTGGAAGCCGTGGAATATAACCATTCCAGACAGAGCTGAGAAGCGTGGTTGAAATTATAATTTGGAATCTGAATCCGGCCATTGGAAGAAAAATCAAGCAGTTTTAAATCTTCTGGTTGGCGAAGAAAGTCTTCTGCAATGTGAAGTCCCACAGCGGTTTCGTAAATTCTCTTTGAAATAGTTTCAGCCTCTCCAATCAAGGTAAGTAAATGTCCAGCCATTACAGCTTTATCTGATGATGCGTCTCGCTTCTCTTCTGCTGAATTCGCTGTAGCTTGCAATTGGCAACAGAGACCTTGTAAATCTTCTTTAACTTTGTTCAGTTTTTCATCACAATTTTGCGCAAGTCGAAGGCTTCTTGAGAGTGCACATTTTTTCTCAGAAGGTTTGCCTCCGGTGGGTCCAGGTTTCCCAGGTGTGTTGCTCACAGTGTTTGATTTTATTCCATGTTTTGACATCACGCTCACCATTGCAGATTGCGCTTTTCGGTAAGGATTTGTACGAATGGTTTCATCCAGAATGTCAAGATATTCCCTATTAGAAGAATTTAATCAAATGAGTATGTACTGGAATAGGCAAAGAATGATTAGAGATTAAATATGTGATATGCGTGTATGTGCACGTACGCCTTCTTGGCTCGATCGGATTGAGAAACGCCGATCATTGCTATTAAATATGAGATACGTGACTTTGAAGATTGCAGATTAAATAATTTTGAAAGTTGATAGTGATCCAAATATTTGCAGAAAAATGATGGGGGAATTGTTTATTCTCAAGAATCTTTTATTTGTCCTAATTAAAACGATAACATACAAAATGCTAACTTTTTGTGCATAATTAAAATAATTTATCATGGCAACAGAAATAGATATTCATGTGCTAATGATGTGACACTGGCTCGTCCACTGGATCTCCTTCAAACGGAAATTCAGGATGAGATAAAAACCTGAAAAGTTGTATTCTTAGCATTACAAATCTAAAAAATAGACCCTACATTTTTATTGAATCGTGATATATTTAAAAATACTTACGATTCTCCAAGAAACGAATAATTGAATGACCTAGCATACTGACCCTTATCAAGCATATTCAATGTTTTCATTTCATTTGGTGTAAAAAAGAAACTAAAAACATCAAAATTTTCTTTAATATGACTGGCCATTGCACTTTTAGGAATAACGGTGATACCATTTATGCAAAGAATGACGCAGTAAAACCTGTGCAGGCGATTTAAGACATTTTTCTCCCAACTTTTTCACAACAGGATTCTCCATCAGGGTCATGCATAATGAGCTTCCACCTAAAAACATTTCATCTCTTCCGGGAGAACCTTAAAAAATTTCCCAATATTTTATGTCAACTAACTTTGAACTTCAAAAGTTCCTTCCACTTTCTCTTTAGGTTACTTACCCAAAGGACAAAAAGCTGTCACAACAATTTTATTTTCTTTGCAGAACTCTCTGATTTCCTTTTGTTGGCAATACGCATGAAGTTCAACTTGTAGGACGGCAGGCTTGATTGTTGCTGATGATAATAACTTTTCAATTTGTTCGATTTTGAAATTACAAATCCCAATGTTTTTAACATAGCCCTCCTCTACCAATTTTTCCATCTCTCTCCAAACATCTGAAATTTGTACGGTGCATTCAGTTGCAATACTTCCGTCAGCGTTGTAAACCAAAAGTTCATTGTCACTTTGATATTTTAAACTTATCGGAACTTGCAAAAGGTACAAGTCCAAGTAAGTCAACTCCAAGTTTTGCAGTGACAACAGGCAAAAGTGCTTTACTCTATCGGGATGCATACCAGTTGGAGGTAACTGCGCCAAAAATATAAATGTAATTTTCATTTGTGGATATTCATAAGAACATAATTTACCTTTGATGTGATAAACAAATCAGATCTTGTAACTTTCCCCTTGTCAATCCACTCCGTTATCACTGTACCGATCGTTTCTTCATTTGCATGAAAGAAGGCAGCGTCAATGCTGCGGTAGCCAACTTCCAAAGCTGTGTTTATGGAATTGCGCAACTCATCATCGAACAATCCCCAAGTGCCAAATCCTATCACTGGCATTCTGTCCCCGCTCGCCAATTCCACCAGTGGTTTTACAGAAGTTCCCATGATTTAAAAATCTTCATTAAAAATCAAACCATTTCTTATACTTTGAGAAATTCAAATATTTGTTCTTTTTATCCACAATCAGATAAAGAAATGTATGTTTTACTCCACTCGAGCTTTATACATGATGAAATTTTCTTATCTTTAGAAAATATCTAAAGAGAAATCTTTTAAATCTCAAAATCAAAATGAAAGTAGGAAGAAGAAAATGGAATACGTGTCATCCTGCAGAGATGGACAAATAAATGCTTTTATGTATCACTTAAAATTGACTGATCACACATTTTGCTTAAATTTTTATGCAGCAAAGAGCAATCGAATGATCGAGTATGACACAATATTCACAAATTCTGAATTCAAGAATTCGTCTTTCTTCCTTTTGTTCCTTTGATATGCAATATTATTAATTATTTCATAGTTTTTATGATCATTCTTCTTTTGGTTTGTCGGTAATTGTTTCCAAAGAATGTTTCAAGAACACATGACAAATTAATTAGTAGGGAAAGCGATGAATGACAGCCAACTAAAACATTTTTTTTGCAAAAACCAACAAACTCCATAAAAATGAAATAAAAGAAATGTTTGACATGATTGATTATTTTGGCTATTGTTATTTTTATTTACTGCGGTTGACAACTTTATTATCATAAGCGAGCAGGCTTACATTGCGTCATCAGCACTATAATTTACCTAATTATGTTTCGACATCGTAGAATACGAAGAGAAAAAGTACAAATCCACATGCTCATACGTATGTTGGTTAATTCGTTGTGTTCATTTCGGTAAAAGATTCCCTGGATTTTAACAATTTAATATAGCGTTATCAGTACATAAAGGCTCTCATCTATCTTTTGATAGAAAGTCTGTGTATTTGTACAAATTACCTTTTAAAATAAAATTTTGGAACAAAATCATCGCTTAAAGATACTATCTTTGCAATAATTTAACCAAAAGTGTTACATCTAAAACTTTTACAATTTTTTTGGCGGTTGGTACACAACTTACAACCATCTCGATATCTCTGCATTTTTATAGTTTCACTTTGCTGTTTGAATATTTTATACAATATTTTTCAGGTTCAACAAAAAATGATGACTTTAGTAAATTATAAATTATAATGACTAGCGATAACAATCACCAACTGAAATTAAGTAGCACTTTCATCAAAGCTAAAAAAAATCACAAAACTTTTCGTGCTTAGTTAAACCGACAACGCTATGACAAGAATTTCCTTTTTATCAAAGGAAAAATGCACTCCGGTTCAATTACTTAAATATTGCTTGGATAACGTTTACAAGTTTTCATATGAAAGAATTACACAAGAGTATTTTTAAGGCAATAATTACTAGCTAAATGTTAGTTATATACATTGCACAAAGAGGCCCGAACTTGACTATATAGATATAGGTACAGCTTAATTATTCAAGTTATAAAATAAAGCAATTATGAGGCTTATCTAATAATCCAATAAGTTCTCATTGCATAATTGTTGCGGATCTACCATTTTATGTTATCGTTAGGATAAGCTTTAAGGCATGCTAATTAATCCTTGGTTTCTTGATACATACTTATTCTGATTTGGCGTATGAAATAGTTTGAGGGATTTTAACCGAAGATTTACAAAATAAAACTTATAAAATAAAACATATTTACTTCAGCACTCTTGATATGATAGGAATGGCATTATTTTATAATACAAAAGGAACCACAGGAATTCCAAACTATATGAGTCTTCCGGATACTGATTTGGTTTTGAGATCAGTCAGTAAACCAATGAATGTTGAATTTTTGTTTATTTGAACAAATTCTGGTTACTCAAAAGATAATAAAAATATTGCTAATTATTTTTAAAGATACAGGCTAGGCAAGTTTGCCGGACATGAAGGCAATACATTTTAATTTTGTTATTGCAATGCTTAATCCGCTTAGAAAAGTAAAGCAAGTCTTCAAGGTTTCGAACCATCCTTTTCGACTAATCCTAATAAGCGCCCAAAAATGTGGTATCTAGCTCAACTAGTGAGATTCTTCGTCTAGATTTCCTAGCTGGAATATTACTAATTTGCAAGAATGATTAAATAAATATTAAATTTGAACAGGATAACGGAACTGAATGACGATCTCTAGTTCCATAAGCTTTCCTTATAATTTTATAGGTTATAACTTCAGTCAGGCAAAGTTTTTAATGAGTGTACTACATGAGATTCCTTTTCACATTTTAAAATTAAGAATATGCGAACTTCTAGAATAAACAAAAAACGTTACGATTGTTTTGGAGAATTCGTTTGGTTATTAGCTTTACAGATTCTGTTGTTGCGTTAATGCGTTTAATTTGGTAAAAATTAATTTAAAAGTTTCTTAAAAACTCAAATTTTCCATAATCAGATAAATTTTTTCTAAGCTTGGGTGAAGAATACTCCCCTCTTGATGATGGATTTCCAGCGGAGTGAACATTTCTGTAGGGTTGCATAGCCATAGTTCTATCTAAAACGGGCATATCCATAGGATCTCTACAAACCATTGCAATAGGTGAAAAACGAACTCTAGGACCCGGTGTGGAATGTTGAGAACTCATACTAGCCAATGAAGAGTCCTTTGCAGATACATAGCTACTATCTTCACTTAAGCTGCTGTCTGGTGGAGTTTCCACAGTTGTCATTCCAGCATTATCCCAGTTATAAGTAGTAGGTCCTGGAGCAGCTCCTCTGGCGTTACTGTAAGAATAATTGCCTTTTCGAAGGCTTGAACGTAAAGGCCGAGGTAATTCAAGGGTTGCTGGTCTCTCGCTAACAAAGGAATGATTATGAACAGATTGCTGTCGGGAAGAATGAACTGGCGTCAGTTTTGGAGTAAGTGGTGCTCGGTAGTCGTATCCGTATTCATAGGAAGATCTATTGTAAGATAAGAAACTATCTTAATGACCTATTTAAATTACATAAGAAGAATTCACTGTATTTTATCATACCTTAGCGGACCAGATTCTCCCTCAAATCTTGGATCAATGCCGAAGGAACCTGAAGAAGCATTACTTAAATTGGAAGGCGTTCTCTGATGAGAATATAAGCTTGGAACGTGTTTCATTGGTGTTCTTGGATTTGTACTTGCAGAGCTACTTAAAGGACTATTTGGATTTGTATCATGGAATGCACCTCCGTGATAACCTGACTCTCCACTTCCGCTACCTAGTCTAATATTACCCATAGCATCAGACAAGAGGTCTTCTTCTTCCCCATCAAAAACGTCTTCACTTGGGCTATACGCTTCAAACACGTTATTTCCATAAACAAGAGGATTATGGTAGACATGATGCTGTTGTTGTTGCTTTGTAGAATTAAAAGGATTTTTTGACTGAGGTTGTCTCACACGTTCCAAACCGTGAGTGACAAGGGTAGTGAAATAAGAATTTTCTGCGTCTAAAGCACGATCACTGGGGTTAGATAATGCCCGGCGGTGATGATGAGAATTATAAGGACTACTTGTAATATGGAAGCTCGGATCAGCAGCAATGGAAGAGGGGCGGTAGGAAGGAGTATAACCTGGAGGAGGGTTGGGATGCTGCTGCATTTCTTCTGTGGAATAATGATAACCTCCAGTCTCCTGACGAAAGGAGTTTATTGTTACAACGTCTCCAGTGTCATTGACAAAGTATATCTGCAAAATTCAATTCTCAATGAATGCCAACTGAAAAATTCTTCTTTGGACTTTAGGCGCATAATAAAAAAGGAGAGATCATTTTGTCCAAGCGTGATGAAAATTAAAAATTTATGAAATAATGTGAAAATTAAAATAAACCAGAATAAAATGTAAATCATAAAAATAATGAAATGTTTTATTTGTTAATTATTGAGTCCATAAGAATAAACTAAAATTAATATAATAAAGATACTTATTACGGGACTAAAAGTATAAGGTACGTCATTTATAAAGATTGGCATTTATGCAATAATATGCTTACAATTCCGCGATATTTTATATCGTTCTACTGAAATATTATAAATGTTTTCCTATCTGATTCTATCAAATAATCTCTTTCCACTCTCATTTTTTGGTATAATAATAAGGTACTTCTAAAGGATTACGATTCCAATCTGCAAAAAACGTAAATCGACTAGCACTAGCACATAATAAGCTTGAATTTAAAATACTTCCTATTACTTTTGTAGTTTTTATGCATTTCATTTGCGTAAGTTCAATATTTGGAGATAATAATTTGATAGCAAAAACTGAAATATAGAGCAAACCTAATTATCAAAATTGTCCTGCGATGAAGAAGCACTAATTTATGATTTTGTTTTGAACACTTTACAAAAACCAAACCTTTTTAGCATGATAATGATAATTCCAACATAATTTTGTTGTACTAAAAGAGAATTTATATGTAAATACATTTACAAATTATAACACATATTATCTCATCAAGGAGATACAATGAGTTTAATTAAGCGGTTCTACACTGGAAATAGTGTAAAATTTAAATTAAGGTTCATCTAAAACAATTAAAAGAGCCACGTTATCATTCTGTGAGTAAAATCACTCATCTAATCTGTAGTAAGCTATACTTTTCACTGTTTTTGTGCCAGAACTGCCTCGTTTTCTTTTGTTCATTCCAGAGGAATCAAATGCAGGCAAAATTCGATGTTGTCCTTTTGCCAAACCGTGTGACTTTGCCTTATTTGAGTTTGTCGGCGATGATGTCGAGGAAGTCGAAACAGAAGATTTTAATTGAGGGTTCTAAATGAAAATTAAGAATTTATAAGAAACAAAAATAAATAAAATAAGTAAAAGAAAACAGAAAATTATAAAACTCAAAGGGTCGTTAGCATTTTGGAAGACATAGGTTAGGTATTTAGGAAAATGTAAGGTTCTACAAGTCATAGACACGATATATGTTATTTATCATCACCAATAATTTTCCCGAAATCTTGTCTGGAGTTAGTTTGAAACATGAATTTTTTAAATACTTATATTTAAATGAGACATTTTTCTTACCTCAGAATCATTGCTATTTGCGGAAGTATAATTTCGATGTGTGGGGGTGACGGAATGCGCTGAACGACTGGGGGTAGCTGTGGCACTTCTATTGCGGCGATGTTCATTGGAATGGTGATGTGAGGAAATCCCATTTGAGGAAATTGAAGAAGTAGTGGATAAATTATTTGGAATGTTTCCATACTTTCTATTTTGGTTCAACGAGACATCGCTTGTTCCAAAATCTCCTTTGTTCATTGGACTCCAAAGAGAAGGCCGATACTGTTGAGTATGCCCATGATATGTACTATGTAAATCAAACTTCCCTGGACCCATTAAAGCAGCAGGAGCTGAACTTAAAGTTAATGCGTCATTAAGTTCAGTATCGGAGTCTCCAAATCCGCTGTTTTGAAATCCATCATACACCAATATTTGCTCTGGTCCTACACTGCGCTCTTCTTCAATCCTAACAATTCAATAAAAGTTCAGCCTTGAATAAAAACTTACCCATTTTTGGTAAAACTAAGTGTAAGTATGTATTTAGAAAAAATTGTTATTTACCTGGCGTTAGCTCGAGGTTGCGTTGTACGTTTTCTAATGTCCACTCCAGCTACGCTTGCTATCAGAGCAGCTGCGCCATACAAGACTTGCCGAACAGGACTAAATTTCTTAGACTTTTTAGATTCAGCAGTTGTACTACTCTCATTCGGGTAGGAAATTGAAGGCACACTACCAACTAAACGATCATTATCGAATGACCCTAGCAAATAAAATAAAAGATAATTTCTAGAATTCTAAAAATTGCAACTATTTATTTAATAATAAATAAATAAAATTGCTATTTTAATATGCTACCTGAGTGAGGTGGTCCATTATTTGACATAGAGAGACACTTTTGGGTTTTATCCAAATTGGGGGCACTTTTACTCCAGCGTTTAGGTGAATCATTGACTTTGTTAATGATTTTTCCGCGTTCTTTTTGATGTGCAGAGCTAGGACCCCAGGTTTTCCCCTTTGTTCCATCCAACGGCACTACATTGTTAACAAGGCGTGAGGATTAGTTAATATTCAAAGGATGTTTATATATAGAATCGGCAATACTCAAAGGAATTATTTTCCTTACAAAAAAATGTGCGTGGAAGTGGTGAGCCAGGGGGTGTTTCGGGACTGGAGAAGCTCCTCAAACCCTTGGAACGATCAGCGGTTTGTACTGTAAGCGTATGTCGGAAGTCTAAAACAAGGAATATATTCAAATTTAAAAACATTTCCCCAACTTTCACTTCAACAACGTGACAGGGGTAAATCAAGTGTAGTGCAATAAGGTAAATAATGAATTAGGTTGCATACCGGATGGACTGCTAATTTGGGAAGTTTCCTTCTTTCCCAAAGCCTTATGCCTAAACTTCCCTTTTCGTTTCTTAGGCGTTGGCTTTGGTGTGGGCTGTGCTGTCTGTTGTAAAAGTGCCAGGATCAGTTCTCTTTGCCACACATCTTTCTCTCTTTGAGCGATCTCTTGCTCACGTTGCTTCAAAAGCTCAGCCTGTTTTTGTTGTTGCTGTTGTTGAATTTGTTGAACGATAAGCTTCTTTGTTAGTTCCTCTTCCAGGCTTAAAAGTTCCTACAACAAAATAATTGCGCGTTTGTTATGAAAGTCATTTTGATAAGCTTTTCGTTACTAGATGAAGTTTACTCAAATATAAGATTTTTACCTGCTCTTTTACTTGAATCTCACTAATCATGCTTCCAATCTCCAGCTTCCAAGTCTCTTGCATTGAGTAGAATTTTTCTTTAACTATAAACGGTGATTTGGCAATTGCTTCAAGCTCAACTTTTATCGTTTCAAATGTTGGTCGTTTGTGAGGATCCACTTCCCAGCAGGCTACAAAAATATATTTTTACCATATAAAATTTAACACCTTTATAAATGATTATTTGAATCCAACAACAGCATACCTTCCATCAAAGAACGCCATCGTTCCGGACATGTTTTTGGAATAGGAAGAGAAATTTTCTGGACGCCGACACAATATAAAACTGCGAGAGGATCCATTCCTTTGTATGGGGTTTCGCCGGTTAGCAGTTCCCAAAGCACAACTCCATAACTGTCAAGAGAATTGAAGTTTGTTTTAAAAGATATCATTGGAATGCAGTACCTAATTTTTAATTACATAAGTTTGAAGAAACAAGTTGCTACTCATAAATCAAAATATTTTTAATCAAGAAAACCGAATTAAAATAGAATAATGCATCCATTTCTCCTAATTGGAGTTATTCATGTATGATCCCTATCAAAGTACCTTACTTTATCACGAAACAGACAAAAGTCCGGCTTCATGCAGAGGCAACCGTTTAGGTACACGAAGGGAATTTGCAAACATCCCATTCAATATAGTTTTTTTTGCTTATTTAGAAGCTTTCAAGTATGAAATCCTATAATTTTCTAACCTTGAGAAGGAACTCAAATCATAATCAATCACATCCCAGCAATATTTTACCAGAAGCAGTCAACCACGCTTGTTTGATTTTGGATTATATTCATCATCATCACATTCCCATTATTGTTTGTAAAAAATGAGAGAACCTTCGGAATGCCCATACTTTCTGGCTCTAGGGTTTTTCTTGGCATGTAGAAACCCAAAACAAAATCTTCTCACACAACAACCAGATCCTCTTCATCTTTGCTAAAAATAAAACCAACTCCTTGGGCTTTATTACGTGTGTATCTCTAGAAGGCAAGTACTTTACCAGATAAGTCCTGATTTTGTTATCTACTTGGGAGCTTCTCTCATACATTAAGTCAAGTTTCTCTCACAACTTATTTTTTCATCTTAAATGAACACTTTAAAGATTTTGTATTACTTTTTATAAAGTTTTACATTTCCTTCAGAAGAAACGGAACCCTTCCATACTTGTCTATAACAAAGAAATCCTCCTGAAAAGGAACCAATCTACAAAAATGCAGACGTGCCTGAGTATATAGTCTCTGGAAAGTAAGGCAGCCTCCAAAACAAGATGCTCAGCAACTTAATTTTTCATGATTTCTTGAGACTTTGTACAAAAAAAAATGTTTCAAATATAAAATATGAGTTGGGCTTTATTCTTTTCTCATTTCTTTATTTTCTCGCTAATATAATAATCTCCCTTGTGAATTTTCCTTTAACCTTAAGGCAATCTCCTCAACAATAATATTACACAACAGCTTTTGAGCAATATTTTTTGCTCATCTTTCCATTTTTAAAAATGCCAAAGATGCTTTGTTGCACTGTTTGAATAGGAGGTACCTTACTTCGTTTTTCCTTGTCATGGAATTTCAAGATTATTTTGGGAGAGAGGGAGTTGAAAGAAAGAACCGAACAACTCTACTTGCCTGGCACCTCGTCTTTCATTCAATCCGACTTTATGTTTAAAAAAACTTTATTTTGTATAAAAACGTGACTGACATTTTTAAGGGAGAATAGAATCGCAACAAAGATGAGCATTAATTTATTACAATTCAGTACAAGGGGTCTTTATTATATATTTACACGCACCAACATCATCTTGTCAAATACTTATCGTATCATATTTTAGGTACCTTGCAAAAAATCACAATAATCCATGTCAAGCTTAAAAAACAATAATTTTAAGCGACTTAAAGGAGCCTATGGATGGTAGCTGCTTTCTACCTAGTAACTGGTTAGAATCTATGGAAAATGCAAGGTACTATTAAACAACCCCTACAAATCTTGTTATTGAGTGGTGCATTTGCAAAAGTTTTTTGATTTTTAGTCGTTTTTATCTTCATCTCATATCTGAACTAAACCAATGCACAACAATTTATTCAATAATGAGCACATTTTGTCATAAAATTATCATAAAACAATACAATTCAATTGTTAGTAAATGTGCAAATCTAAACTGCTTTCTGTTAATTCTTGGAAAAAAAGATGAAAGTTGGCTTCATTATCTTGACAATAGCGCACAAAAGTGTGCACGAAAAGCTCAGCAACAATTACCAACAAGTTGCCGGCCGTCTGCAAAACTCGCCCACGCATAAATTGAGTTTCGCAAGACGCCAATTTAATAACATATCCGTCAACTTCATCGCAGGGAATGACTTCGTGAAGGAAAATGAATGAGTACACTGCAATTAATGTTGATGTAGGTAAGTAAATAAATGTTTAACACCAACTTTACAACTGTAGAGAAAATGACGGGATAATTCTAAAACGCGTAGGAGGGATGTTAATGGGATGATCTGACTTAAAATTACAATAGACAAAGACAGACTACTTTCCGGACGCTTCTTAATGTCAAACAAGAAAAAACTAGAAGCAGACTGGTTTATGTAGGCAGAATGAGACTTGGAGGATGATGATTATGATAAGAAACTGCAAAGTACCTTAATCACACAGATTGTTAGAGATTGATCTTTTTAAGGTACTTAATTAGGTACTTATTTTTACTTTCGGGCTGTTTTTGAACAAGAAACACACCTATTTTGCTGCTGTAATGCGCTATTGTAATTACGGACAAGTTTTAAAAATACAAAGAAGCATTTCATGTTTCAATATTAAGTGACATTTGATTTTGTATCTAAAATGAAATCTTCCTTTAGAACAAAAGAATACTTAACCGAAGCTTTTCTTGAAAGTAGACACAAATTAATAACTGCCAGCTTGTGATTATAGCTTTTTTGACCACCTTCAATCTCATTTTCATTAGATTGAAGTAAAAATTTCCGGTAATGATTATTTAGCTTAATCTTTTTCTCAGTTTACTTTTTAGCTATGCCGCCATTTTCCACTCCTTAAAATCGCAAAGTCACTTAATAAAACAATCTGCCATTTCCCGCAGCCAGTTTCATGGAATTTTGTACGCGATGATAAACGCGGCGACGAAATTATTAAAAGAACTACAAACCGCAAAGCATAATATGAAGCGTGAGAAGGCCACACAAAGAAAAAGGAAGCTATCCATAACAATTTTCACAAATCTGTCTTAAAATGTGCAATTTCCATTTAGTATGCTGCTGTTCTGAGAACACATTGATTTAATAACTTAATGTCAAGCTATCATCAGAGTAAAATGTAATCATTTGCAATAGTGTTTCAAAACAAAGATATGAAAGCTTTAGAAGGGATTTTTCACTGAATTTATTTATCTGTTGTTTGTTTCCTCATTGAGAAAGAAAATCCATCCTGTTAGATCTTTATAATAAAAATTATATGTATACTAAAAGCATAAGTTTATAACCAAATGGCCTGAAAATGAATTTCACTTTAATTGGGTAACATGCAATGCAGTCTTAGAATCATAAATATTATCTTGGTCATAAATGTTTCGATAATTCATTCATTTCAATATTATTAATCACTAGGTCATATAGTCATGGGTCACATGCTTTTTGCAGTTTTAAAGATGAAAAATGAATAGGTGCGAAATATTTTTTCAAGACTCGTAGTTGCATTAAATTCATTTATCAAAGGAAATGGTTATCTTTGGATGTAAAATGTTTTAATGCATTTTCTCATAAATTTAATTATGAATTGCAATAAAAAGTTTGATAGATTTTGATTTTTGTGTGTCAAACTCAAGAGTTACCTTTAAAAAATGACAACGCAATATTCTAAAAATTGTTCAAAAACATATTTGTCTGGAATCAATATACAAAATTAGGTATTGCGTATCTAATTAAAAAACAAATCCATTAATATTTTTAATGTAGATGAATAAAATCTTTAATTGAACTTCTTAGAAAACAAAAAAAAATGTTTAAAAACATAAGTCTGGAATGCTTGATAATTGAATAGAAGGGAAGATGAGTAATGCTTAAACAGTAAAAAACAAAAAATTCTTTGTTTTTACAATCGCCCCTTCCTTCCTAATTTTATAAAATGTACAAAGGAAACCATAAAATCATTAAACCAGATGTTTTCTTTATAGAAGTGTATTAACTCGGTAAAGGCAATGATCTATTTTTACATGTTCATGTCGACAACTGAATAATATTTGTGCAAATAACTAACTTTAATGACTACATCACCCATTTGAAGTAATACAGGGTAGGTATATTAGATATGTCAATACAGATAATTCGTCGCAATATGAACTGTATACTAAAATAGTCAAATAACTAATATACACTTCAAAGCTACTAAATAATCAGTAATCAATAATCATATTTGTATAGATATGTATCAAAATTGTAAACAAAAGCCTAAACCACTAAAACATCCCATTCACTGTCAATTTGGTTGTATCTATTGCATTGTTTTCAAATAATAAAGGTTTTATACAGTGCTTTTTCTCTTTTTCGGAATTATAATAATATTATATCTCTACTAGTTATCCTGACAGAATAACTTAAAAAATGTTAAGTAGCCCATTGAAAACTATTTTCAGATAGCTTTCATTATTGTGGCGAGTGTGGTCTGCTCGGTCACGATAATAATGATGATAACCGCATTAATTTCATGAAGGGGGAACAAAATGTTCAAAACTTTCATTTCAAAGCGGTCTTTTAAACATAATAAACAGCCACTATAAAGTATGAAGAGATAATTGCGGGAAAGACAGTCAACAAAACTCAGACATAAAAATACTACTGGAAGTATGCAAATAATGTGATGTAAGATGTTCATGACCAGGTATAAAAGAATGAACTCAAGAAAGCAAGCTTTTGTTATTTGGCAGAATGCTTGGCTATAAAAAACAAAATATTTCATTCCATACATATGCACTTCTTGGAATCCCATATTGCGAAGCAATCTAACACAAATCACACACTCTTTAAATTCCTTTTGCCTGCCAAGCATAACCATATAAACACCTTCTGGTATTTTTTTCATTTTTTGCAATCATTTTTGCATTCCTCACAGATTATCACCGGAAGCAGATGGCCTACACCAGCTTGGGTATTCCCTTTTCTTTTAGGTACATCTTTGTCTTTGTTTCATTAAAAATGTACATACAAACTATGCGTTTGTACATTGTAAAAACAAATAATGTTTCATTTCTTGACGTTTCGGAATATGCAGAGCTTTTGTAGTTATCAGTTTGAAGAAATTCCTGTCATATAAGATTCCTGTCATGTCAGGATAAGAAATTAGAGATAAAATAAGGAATGATGAGTACAAATCAGGATTCTGACAGTAAAAATAGCTACAAAATATAAATGTTGCGTATATTAATTTGTTTTGCAAGACAAATGACCTTAATTTCACCCCAGATTAATTTACGAAATGCAATTGAACAAATAATATGCTAAGAAAAGTAGAAATAAAAAAGTGCGCATTGTTTTAAGCTAAATATAACAGCAACTTTTAAAAAATATTTACATTTATATCAGTTTCAATTGTTATAATTTTTAACGTACGCACTTCATGTCTGTCTTGAATATATGAGACAGTTATGAGACGCAGCAATGACGTAATGCGTGTATATGATTGAAAAGGTGTATAATAGCCGATATCTTAGCCTTGTGCTTTTGACATGCTTTTTAAATAGCACATGACAGGTAAAACCCATTCTACTGCAAACATTGCTGTTTAATTGCAAAAAAATATAGCAACATTGCTTATAGCGGTAAAAAAGCGATGTACACGATGCCATACATTCTTTTCTTTTTATCAGCAATCATCACGGGGCATTGACTTGGACCACTTTATGACGTATTTCCCAGTCATCTTCAAGCAATTTCTTTGAATGTTCAATCAATAAATGATTATTTTTTTAATAAACTTATACAATTTCATTAAATACTTGAAAGCTTTAATTGTGCAACTTTGAATTGGCATGTTCGATTTAAAGTGCATTCAATACTAGATCCTGTTCTATTTTTAAAACTAGTTTTGCACTCTCACTTTTAAATTTATTATTCTTGCAACTTTACAGAATTCCCCATAAATTGCAGCAATTTTGTCTTTTATCTTTTGCATTTTTATCAATATTGTTTATAATTCCGGCTTTCATAGATTTTTCAACTATTAGCTCGCCAATCGCCATAGGCTAAAAAACTAAGTTGCTTTAAGCTATCAATGTATCAACTTATCACCTGTACGGAACCCCAAAGCAAGATGCTGCTAATTGCAACTAACAAAATCTTTAAACATTTCTACTTCAATTTTTAAAATAAACACTCATGTGTAAGCACCCTACAGACCCAAATTTTGTTGGATTCATTACTTTTCGTTTCATTGCAATATTCTTAAAAACAAGTTACCTGCTGCCAAGTGAGTTTTGAAGACATGTTAGCATAAATAAAAGACTCGTAGTTTACGTTTCCTGATTTTATGAATGAATTCTGAGTTTACATCTCTTGTGAAATACAAAAGGGTATTGCACTTATCACGGATGTTGTGGGTGAGACGAAAAATTTATGTATACAATGCTGCTGCGTGTGTCTGCAATTGTTTATATCATAAAAACATATTTTGTCTGGTTATGAAGACTTCATTCACCTCTAACGCAATGTAACTAAAACTATAATCAATTAATTCCAAGAAAGAGTAATCAATATACAAGCATAAATTACGTAAATCTTAAGTTACGCGGTGCAATTTTGCTTAAGACTATCTTTTAATTTTTTAAATTACATGCATAGTTTGCACGTGTAGTATGATAAAATAGTATGCGTTTGTAATAGTAATTGAACTTTGGAATATTTACACCTACTAATTCATAATTCAATAATAATACAATCTTGCTTCATTAGTCTTTTTCGTACATAATGATAGTAACTTGCGTCATAATATTGGGGGCGTAGGAAAGATAATAACATTATTACCATTAATAGACGTTATATGTTTAACCTTGACGCGTAATTTTAGTAAACTTGATTGCATCGGCAAAACTAAATATTCTTCAAATTGACAATTTTAAATTAGAAAACGGAACTACGAAAGGATACATTTCATCACGTTCCATACCGATTTCTGGCTTAAGCAGGATGTGTACCACAAGTACATAGATAATTGCGTTCAGTTTTGTGTGGGCTAATGATTTCAGAATTTTATGCTTGTCAAGCTAAAACTAGTTATCTGCGGTATGTACAAAGTTAACATTTCCATAGATAGATACAAAAACTGGATGTTTGTTTTCTTGGAGGATTTCAAATTCAATGGGATGTATTTACTGAAACTAACGCTCGAAGCTAGAAATAAAATACTCTGTATTCATCCAAGCTCCACAAATCACACTAATTAAGCCAGAAGAGTGAGATCTAGTCTGACAAAATTTTCACTTCAGCTCATTACCTTTTACCATTTACTTCACTGTACATATAAAATTAAATTCTGGAGGTAATCTACATCAGATAAAACTCATTGAGCAAACATACCATCACTGCCTGTGCTCGTGTTCAGGACGGATATTGCAAGCAAATTTGCTTGTTTACTTGAGAGAATGAAATAACGAAGGGGACTATATTAGGAAATCAGAATTACAGTATTCTACCTTTTAAGTAACACTCTCACAAAAGTTTATATGAACTGTATGTATTTCTTGTATCTCTCCAGAGAAGAAAGTCAACAGACTTTATAAATTTGTTTGTTGTTAATTTATTGCATGCGCAACTCCAGTAAACAAGTGGAAGTCATTCAGGCTTCTTTAAAATGGGTAAATATTTACACAAGAAAACACAGTCTGTCTCTTTATATACTCAAAGTAAACAGATCTACGGACTGGCTGAAGAAAATACCAGCTTCACAAAATTAATGACAAAGAGAGAACAATTCATGGATTGATTGCTATTTTCCCTTCGTATAAAAATGACACACAATGCAGGCTGTGTGATAGTACTATGTTGAACATACTATGCTCCCTTCTTTCTAACGGAAAGAGATGATAAGCTACGACTTCGAGTTTAATTAAGCATTTCAAAAGAAATCATTATTTACTAAATTTGACTAGTCATGATATTTTTAGAAAAATCTTTCTACGGGCTACTCTCATATTCCAAAAAAAGAAAGTGCGTAGGTGTCTGTAATAAGCTAAAAAAAGTTTTCACTGCGCAATTACCTCCACACATCCGAAGCCTTGGAAAATTGATAGTTCTTGATTGCTTCCGGTGCCATCCATGCGTAAGTTCCTGCTGCAGACATCCTGGTCGTATTGTAAGCTTCCCGTGCAAGTCCAAAATCCGTGATTTTGAGAGTTTTGTTCGATAGATCATCTCCAGGTTTAATTTCTTCAAGTATTAAAACTGAAAAATAACAAAATAGTTTTCGTTAATATACCTCCTTCATGTATCTAATATTCGTTTAGAAATTTTTCTACGCTTCACTATTTGACCTAAACCAATTCTTCCCAGGAAATTCGAGGTACTCTCTATATGACTTTTTTATCACTTTTACTTTTCCAACTAAAAACCTTGAACCAACTAATTTTGACCTTTTTTCCTTTCCCTTTTTAAAAAACAGTTCTTCGCAGCAGGACAGCGATGAAACTTTATGAGAAAATATGACGTCTAATTTTATCCCTTGATGAGAATGCTTCCCGCGTGTTTTATTAAAACTTTTTTCTTTCACTTTATAAGAACAAGTTTAAAGAGTTTTTCCAACTCGCCTTATTTTCACATAATAATAATCCTTAGTTATTATGGCGCAAGTTTCATGTTCTTCTCTATTCGATATAAATGATATCCTAATGACATGTTAGGAAACGGTGTGGATACAAAGCATAGACTTTTAAGCCAAGAAAACCACATGTAATGTATTTCTTTATCATCTTTTTCCCCCTTCAATGCAACTTCTTTTGTCATATACCCTGCTAAAAATATAAAACAGGCATTCAGATACAATAAATACGTGAGTTAAGCATTAACTGCACATAAAAACAGCGATGAAAACTGCTTTCACCCCCATACTTCTCCCTTCAGCATCTTTGTAAATACAAAAACAGTAGCATAAAAAAGGAAAGTTCCAACAGTAAACATTTATCCATCCAATCCAAATCTAACGAGTAGGACATGCTGAAGAAAACATTATTTTTCGCTTTTCTTTTATTCTCCAGCATTTCTTTCTGCTTCGCCAGTCTACTGGACAAATTTATTTTTTACTTGAGTTCCTTTTTTCTTTAAAGCTCCCTTTTTTACGATGACGGAAACGGAGAGTAAATGAAATGAAGGAGAAAATGACTGAAACTTCAAGTTTTAAAAGTAGTAAGATATGGCTATGCCCCTCCATATTATGCTAAAAATACTTTACGATTTTTCGGTTTGAACTTTCTCCTTTTGCCATGAAAAAGTTATTTATTTTCCCATAAGTAAAAAATAGTTTTGGGGTAGAGGAAAATGGCAAATGTGCTTCCGAACTCTGTATTTTTGTACACTTTTGGTGTGATCCATTTTACTATTGGGGAAAATAACAGTAAAAAATATCTAGGATCCTTTTATATAAAGATTTATTTTTGTTTATTTTACTATTTTATGATTTCACCTCAATTCTACCTTTTTCAGGAGTCTAGACTTTTATTTTTTGCTTTGAGACGAGCATAGATTGAAACTTGTTAAAAAACGAACAAATTACTAAAATTTCCTGCTTTGCTCTATTTGGCACTCTAAATTAGAAATGTCTGTTGTATCACAGGGGAAGTGACAGTAGTCCAGAAGAGACAACAAAGAAAATGAAAATTCCATCAAGCATGAAGTCGTGCTGAAGTCTCAATCAAAATACTGGGAATAATTTTCAGTGCTCTGCAACAAATTTATAGATATGAGGTTTTGTTTGTTCCTAGAGAAAACCTCTGTTAAGCTTAATTTGGTTTTCCTTACAGTAGATTGAAAGTATAAAAGCACAATTTTGATAGAAATATCTCAAAAGTCCTCAAGTTTTTGTATAATTTAGTATATTGTCTCACGTAATAGTAGTTAAGAAAAAAAATATTTCAAATTGGGAGTGAGCTTTCTAATGGTTAGGTAGGTAACTCCTTTCTTTTTCATGTAAATTCAATTCACTATCTTGTTTAGAAATTAACTAAAACGGAAATGTCAAAGTGCAATCAACTTTTTCTCCGGTTTTTGTATTACCCTCTGGTAGTCTTTCATTTCTTTTTCCTTCCAGGTTTATTGCTACCATCTCAAACGAGGATTTTTTGTCAGAGCAATAAATTGCCGTACGAATGTTAAATTCTATTTCCTGTCAAGGAAAAGACATCCCTATATAGTTTAACGCTAGGCATATCTTATCCCCAGCGTTGTGCATAAAATTTATGTATGTACATAGCAAAATTTATAAAATCTACGGATGAGTAACTTTAAACGAAGCATACTGACTTGGGTTTTTCTTTTTTATTTTTGTTTCCACAAGAAAAAGCAAACTCAATTCTTTTAAATTGTTTTATAAGAAAAAAGTAAATATTGTAAACTTTCTCTTCGTAAGCAACCGTATGCGCGTTCCACTATCGAAAACAATACAATATCCATCAATAGCTATAAGCGTGTGATGAACGCATTGTTTGCTTCTTTGTTACTGCATCAGCGTGTTCAAAAATAATTACAAAATTGTGAAGCAAATGCAAAAAGAAACATTCTATCCAAAACTGTTGTTCAGTCACCATCAATTCCCTAAAACTGGCTTCAAGAGTTGTTCTTGCTATACATAGAATGTAAATTTAGTTCCAATTCCATCTGCTTCAAGAGCGAGCAAAAGAAAATGGGTTTATTTCCGAAAGGGAAAGTTAGGAACGGAAACTGGTGTTTTACAATTGACGTAGTAAAGGACAGAAAATATATCTGGAATGGCGCAAAACACCTAAGAACACTTGTGTGCTTTTTCCTCTCTCACTTCACCGATCACTTTTCGATATCAATCCTGGAAAGCTGAACTGAATGAGTGTCATGGGGAATATTTTCTCGCATCATAGAGAACGCAGTAGTGAGTATCTCACTTAAACCCCTTGCAGGTTAGTACCTAGTGCTATTTTACAAAACCAACTTGTCCCTGTTTCTTTCCCAAATATTTGGAAAAACCTTTCCCGGTTGCTTATAAAATGAATTGGGTAGAAAGAAAATGGAGATACTTTTATAAAACACAGTTTCTTTTTTAAACTCTACCTCTTTTAGATGGTTTGTTTCTTTCGTTTAAAAAGTAATTTCAAAGCGTTCCAAGTACTTTCTTCAAACTGCCATTCAATAAGGATCAATGCTTTTAAAATGAACAATGCCAACTAGATAGCTAGATCAACTTCAATGTCTCCGAATGGCTTTATGCATATACTACTTATTTTGGTTTTCAAACAGTATAAAATTTTGAAATGTCATCCAAAAATTCAAATAGGATAACAAAGTTTTACTCCATTTTCTTGTCAAAATATCGAGCTTAAGCTTAATACTACTGCCGGCTTCCAAGGAAGCTTGGGCCCTCAAGTTTTAGATTCCATTCATGTCATTCTAGCATTCCATTTCAGCCTCATTTTTCATGCAAAGCCTTTTTCTTCTAGTACTCTGCATATTCACAGCCTGTCACAGTAAACCTAATGGAAGTAGAAACTGCGTCGGAATATCTTTATACAATACTGATCACTGCATTGTTTGAAGTTTCAAGCAAATTTGTATTCTACTGCATTTAAATGTTAACGGTTTTCCAAAAAAACAACTGTTGGAAACAGGGCAAATGAAGCGTGCATAAAGAAACTTTAAAAATATGACCCGTTTTGCATTCTTGAAAGGACGAGAAAGAACGGGTTGAGAGGAAATGACAACAATTTTCTATTTATTCCTCTCATCCCAGCGAAAATGCGAGCTTCGTAATCCAGGAGAATTCTATAGGGGAGCTAAAACAGTGTCTTCACATGTCATTCTATATCGTGCTTTTGTTTTTGGAAAATTGTAAAGATATAAAGATAAATTGCTTTTAAAAACTGCCTATGACCTTTCCCCAGTAGTCAAAATGGTATGTTTTATATACAAGAAAAATGAACAGAAAAGGATAAATTAGTCTGTCGCTTCTCGCTGGTAATAATAATTCTTAAAAGCTTCCGTCAATTTATTTTTCAAATCGATTAGATAATCTGTTAGAATATTTTTAAGAAATGTTAAAGATTTTACAAGTACAAAAGGGTTTTCTTGCAAATTTCAACTTCCCAAATAGAATGCAAATATAAACTTTTTGCACAACTCCAGTTTCTTCATATAACTATTAAAAATGGAATTTCAATCACTCTGGAATCAATTTGTCGGATCAATAAGCAGAATTATGGAAGTTTTGGAGCAAATGTTTTATAACACGGTTCATTTCGTAATATACCAGAGAGCATATATTTGTAAATGAATTTTGTTAAAGTTCTTTAAAGTACAAAGTATGCAATATTCATAGCTCCAGGCAGATACCTAACCGAATCTCTTGCTTTTATTTGTGTAAAAAACTATCCGATCTTTATTCAACAATCATTTGATGAGCTACATCACCACAATACAATCATGATCATCGTCATCAAGTTAGATTTAACGAGCAGTACACATGCTATGCAAAACTAACCACGCAAGTAGGCCTTGAAGCTTGGTTTGCTACTTCGAGACCATGAACAGGTTAAAAATACTTATTTCTCATGAATCCCTTTCATTATTATTATTATTTTATTAATACAAACTATGTATGCAAAATATAGAACTAAAATCTTCAGAGCGAGTAAAAAACGTTTAATCTTCTCTATACATTTATCCAGACTACCTGTGATGAGGTGCATTTGTGGGAACTTTGAGATACGTGCCTATTAAATACTAACGTCATTTCTTCTGCC
>JAANSO010000377.1:0-37256 GCA_036507315.1 Lepidocyrtus fimetarius
TTTTTTGTTGTGGTAATAAAAGCAGTGATGTTTTATTTTGTCTGGTTGACAGTGTATTATACAACAACCATCACAATCATCTTATAAAATATTCTGTGACCAATGTGGTTTGCCGAGAAGATGAAATTCTTTTACTTAAATTAAACTCTGGTGACATTATCTCATATCTATCATCTGCTGATTAGTTAAGAAGATTAAATAGGATTTTATGGGATTCCTTCCTGTCTAGTTTAGGAAGTTTCATTTTATTTTTGGACAGAAAACATGACTCAAACTGTCAACTAAATGGGGAAATGAAGATATTTACGTCAAAGCGGAATGTCATCTCTTTTACAATAAAAGGAAGGGAACAATGATAATAAAGTTGGAATTGGAATAAATCCGCATGGAAAATATTTACGTTGGCAGAAACAAAACATGTAAAAGGAATTGTTTTGTTTGAGTTTATTCTCTTTGATACTTTCGTCTTTGTTAAATATATTTAAGAATGTATGGGCGACAATCATCAACCAGGTTTTGTCATCAACTTAACTTGTCATCCAACAGATCGGTCTGTATAATTATATTTTTCTCTTTTGAGGTTTAAAAGATAAACGCACAATGGATATAGGATTTTAAAGATGTGCTTTGTCTTTAAGGCAAATAAATGCAACCACGTTCAGTTGTAATTTTTGTAATTTCAAATTTGCTAATTATGAAGCTAATTATTATTATGAATCTAAATAATGAATACGTAAACAGCAATAAAGTTACAATGTTTCATTCAAATCTTGAATTAGATACATTTGCATTGCATCTTGTGGCTCGAATTCATTAGGGAATAGAAAAATGTTAAACATAATTGAAAGAAAGATAACCTTCTTAATAAATGAACTTGTAACAAAAGTCTAAAGTAGAGCAAAGAGCAATGTATTGTTGAAAACTAGATTCTGCACAAACTCTTTCTAAAAAGCACGCGAAATAAAATAAGCTTATTTTCTCTCATCCGCATAATATGTGCTCCAGTGAAAGTCTAAAAGCTGGGAATTTAAATTAGGCAACAACAACGACACTGCTGTGTGACAGCGGCTCTTGTTTTTAGTAAAACAGTAAAGAAGAAAATAAAGCAAACCGGTCAACTTATTGTTTTATTCTGTAATTTAAAGAAAACACTATTTTTGTGATGTTTAAAAAAACTGGCAAAAAAACTTTCTACATAGATCTGCATACTGTACTGCTGCTATTGTTAAGTCATGTGAAATATATAATAATAATAAGCGTCGGGGAGAAAGCGAGCGTAAAAACATTCCGTCATGTTACTTTTTCTGTTCTCATTGCAGTTAAGACAAATGCTGAAACCAGTAACTGTTGATGTAATATTCTTTTGCTTTACTGCGGCCCTTTCTTGGACCCACTACGACTAAAATATACATGGTCTAAATTTATTTTGCATCAAGTGTTCATCCACTTACTACAACACTTTTTTGTTTTTTTCCATGAGATTCATCTTCTAGCAATTCTTTCAACACTATTGTTTGTTCGTATTTTTTCAAAAGCACCCTTGTTTGTCCCCACATACCTTATATTTTTTTTACTTTGTTTGAAGACTTTTTTGCGTTTATGAGCTTATGCGCTTTAGTATACAGACAAAGACAAGAAAACTTATAAGTCCATAACTGTCTTAAGGGAAAAGTTGTGCTGCTATTTAGAATGGTGCCTTTGCAATCCAACCACCACCTCCTCTTCTCCAATATTTATTAACACACTTTTTTAAGTAAAAAAAGTTGTGGAAGAATCGTAAATTGTCTTTCAAGAATCTTATAAACTAGTTAGTTTTCTTTCCTGTCTCCATTTTACTTTTTCCTTCTTTTTGAGATGCGTATAAAAAAGTTAGCAGAGGCTTTATATAAAGTCAAGCTGAAGATTCTATATACTTATGTAGAGTTCTAGCGAACCATCATCGCATCAAGCCCTTTTGGGTGTTCTACTGGAATGTGTTAATGAAATTAAAAAGTAGCCTAGGCATGCAAGCTTCTTTTCTTTCACCATTTGCATAATTGCAAACTTGCTCGCTACTTTCTTTTCTTCTTTCAAGTGTTTTCGTTCAACAAGATGAAGAGATCTTGAGAAAGGAAAGACAAGGGATCAAAAATCACCGGAAAATAATCTATGAAATGAACAAAAACTAGAAATTTGATTGTAATAATATTTTGACGAACTTTTAGTACGATTACTTCAGAGAGTTGAGGATCTTTTGCTTAGTTAGTACTCCTTCAAAAACAAACTAGTTTTAAACGAGCAGCCTGTTTAGCACAAATTCTGCCATAAGTAGAAATGACTACTTATGAAAAGTATAAATCATACCTGCAATACTTGTTGTACTTTTTAATCCAATTTAATCATCAAGGTATGTTTTATAATATTTCGGTGAATCTGATTGATCGATTAATAAAAATACACAAATCTAGTAATAGTATATTATAGTATTCTTTGCAGTCTCACTTCAGCAAGGGGCAACGTCAAGCTCTTCAATTTTTATACAGAACATTAATTGAGTGTTTTATGCTGGATAGATGATACTTTCTTCTAAAAATCAAGTGGTTTCAGCGCAAAATACATTCTTCAAATGGATCACAATAAACCTTCATACTAAATTGAAACCTACAAACTGACTTGTTTATTTTTGTTTTATCTTTATAAATAGTCTTAAGATTAGAAGAGATACTGATGCACTGATAGAAAATATTTACAAGTTTGAAGAACAATACGTAAAAGCAAGCAAAGGAAGTTTAATAGTTTCAAAGTTTTTTTCTCATCTTTATTATAATGCTAGCATGTTTTTATGTTATTTGTGTTATGACAGAAGGTTTATGTATAACTCTTCTTCATTATGTCGTGTTTTCTTTTATTTATATTTTCTGTTCCTATTTTTAGACGGAAGAATTGTTACGTAAAGCTGACTGGCAAATATAAAAAGAACGTAGGAGAAAGTTCATCCAGGTTCAAAAATAAAGGAAATGAAATACAAAAATTCTAGGCTTCATGAATCAAGAAACTTGCTTATAGTATTCATGCTTAGAATTTGTGAACAAAGAACTTCAGATGACTTATTTATATGACTATGCCTTATAGGTTTAGCTTGTAGAATAATGAGACAGAGTTTATGAGGTAGTTACAAGAAATGCTCATTACTTTTTCGATGAAAGCTTTCGTTTCTATTATACCAAAGTATATTTTTTATTAAATTAGACTAGGAAATGAATAAGGCTTAATTGTAATATAAATTACAAAAAAACTTTAATAAATAACATTCTTGAAATGAATTGAAACACATCAGTCACTAAGAATTTAGAATTTTAGCCGTGTAAATATATATTATACTATTCTGTATGATATAATCAAGTAGTAATATTTATACGCAGTGAAAAGCGCAGAAATTCTCTACATATAGGGTGGTAAATAGGTTTTTGGTAATTATATGAGCAATTAAATGAAAAATGGCTGGCTGCCTGGCGTAAAACCTTTCCGGTTTTAAAACTTTTTTTAGCAAAGGTAAAATATTTCAAAAGAAAAGTTGCTATTCAACTTCAATAAAAGAGTACCTTCTCGAATAGAAATGGAATGATATAAAGATCGATAAATAACTCGCATAATAAGTATATAGGTACTTGCATATAGATTATATTTACTATTTTAAAAAGGAGCAACAAACAGAATATTAAATTGGAAGCACAGATAACGAAGTTAGCTTTTACCAACAATTTAAAATATGTGAACAAAACAAGTAAGTTGGAAAACAATCAACAAAAAGAAAAAACCTGGAAAAAGAAAATAAAATGGTTGAAGTTAATTTATTTGAGTCGGTACGTTCGCTTTTTGTATATTTGATTTTGGTATCACTACATCATAAAATACCCACAATATTATAGTAAAAACAATTCCTAACCCTTGAAATTATGGTTTCTACAGTTGTGAACCCACACTGTCAAGGTGTATTGCTTCCAAGATGCATTATATCAAAACAACAAACAATTGTAGTGATTATGAAAATTTAAAATAGAATCGAGTAGTTGCCATTAAATTTTATTTGTTCATCTATTTACATGAGGCTAGTTATTTGTTCCGTGCAATTTAATATAGTATAAGTATAGCACAGTTTAAAAGTTAAAGTAAGGAAACTAAATTTTCAAAAACTGGTTTTTGCGTATTTGTTTGTACAAATACTTTGCTATTGCTACCCAAACTATTTGGAGCTACAAGAAATGCAAACAATTATACTTAAAAAGATGGTAAACTTCATCTACATTATTTTCTTTTGAATAAGGAAAGCTTTCGTAACTTTCTTTTAAATCTGATGTTGATATTGTCGGTTACAATGACAGAGCACTACGTATACCATGTTGATTATTAACGCCATTTTTCATTTTAAGGAAGAATTTTTTCCAGACATTTCATTTTTAGTCCATCATTTTTGGCGACAGGCCAAATTCCTTCAAAATCTTTATTCAAATGCATTTCTAAACAATGAGCTATCGTAAAATTAGCAGTATAATTTATAACAGTTGACAGTATTTTTAACTCTTTAGATTACATAATGCGTTGCGCGTGACTTTCACTGCGATTAAAAGACATTGTCGTTACAAACATTACCCCACTATTGCATTATTCGACTTTCTTTAAAATATTACATATCTTACTTTAGCATTGCTTCCTTTCGTTTAAGAGAATTTGACGGGATGACATGACAGTGGATAAGTATTTGACAACTCATTGTTAAGACACATCTGTTGTTTTTTAGTTGTGATGTATAGCCAAATCTTGGAAACAGGAAGTTTGAAGCCCCATTTCTTTTATTTCATCCAGAAAAAAATGAAACCAGCGCGTGCGACATTTTGGAGAAACACGTATTGTGCCGAATATTATAACATTTTAAGACATTCTATCTAGCACCTTACAGCTTTCATGTCAACGTTATGAATCTCATTCAAATGTGAGTATTCCTCCGGATGATTTTCATGCCGGTTGTATAATCCACGAATGCGTGTCTAAATTTTTGTCTATCTCTAGTTTAAGCCAAAGTCATTCCATAGATACTATATTTTTTAAATACGCAATGAGTTTCCTCTGATGTGATGCTACTTTTCCATTTTCTTCTGTCATTTAACAGCAGAGTTAAACGAAAGTGAAGTGAATGAGTGGTGAACAATAAATATAAAGCGAAAGAAAGGATCTGGGAGAAAGTGAAAAGAAGCTGGAATGATGTATGATGTATATACAGCTGAAGGAAAGTGATAAAGTAGAAAAGAGATGAAGAAATCCTTTTCACTTTATATACGGTGGTAATCATCATCATCGCAACGGTTTTCTTAACAAACCTCCATTGTTATAGTCGTCAGCTACACACGATATACAAAAAACGCCATCATCATGATCGTCACCGTGTTTTATATAGGTAATAGTTTGTTGTGAGCACTGATGTCGTGACATGGCAGTTGTCGTCATTTTCTCTTCTTCCTTTTTCATCCTTCCCACATCATCACTATCACCATTATCATCATCAGCATCACCACCATATTATTTTTATTATCATAATCAAGAAAAAGGATGAGGAAAGAGAAAATGTAACTGCCTGTGGAGTAAATAGGTTATATAATTTTGTGTTGTTTGATACGTAAAAGGAAACGAAAGAAAGAATGACAGCATATATTTAATGGAGCAATCCTTTAATACATTTACGCAGTTGGCTGATGCTACTACAGCCGTTACAACATACAAGAAAAATCTGCTTTTTGCCAAACCGTCGGTTTAAGTTAACCCTTCATAAGGTATATCATATTAACTTTATTTTCCTTCTTTTCTCATACAATTCGGCGTTCAAAAGATGACTTTGGTAAACAAAATTATCATCATCGGATTAACAGGCTATTATATAAATGAGTAGTGAAGAAACAGTTTGGTTTATTTTACTGTTGTGCTTGTTTTTATTTGCAATATCCTACCGTTTGTATAATATGTAACGGTTGGCTTAGTTTTGTCAACTGAAGATGGATTGAATAAAAGTCGTATTGTATTATACACCAAGCAATGCCTTTAACACTTCATCCTATTGTTATCATAGTTTTTTTTGCTAGAAAGCACATCAAATACAATACAAATAAATTAGAATTTCTAATTGAAGTTATCCAGATATGCTCCAGATCAATCTTTTTTAGACATAGAACCCGTAGTGTTGGTCAAACTAGTAAAATTTAGTCTTTTTTGTATAAAATATAAAAACTACCTAACTTAAACCACTATGAATGCCGGTTAAAGAAAGAAGTTTGAAAGATTTGTTTGCGTTATAATTTTAAAAGCAAAATTGAGAAAACCTGCAAACTGCATTGACTCTTATGAACAACCAAAATGTAAATAAAATGAGTTGAGTAGACTACTTGACTTATAAGTACAATTATTCCACCAACAAAATCATGTAGACTTAATAATAATAAGGTTCTTTGTAATCGTGAAGAGATAAAATGAAGTTTTTTTGCGAATTTCTTTAAAGGCTAACCCTTTGTGCGATGCGGCTATGGCTCATTCCAAAAAGAAATTGCTCGTAATAGAGAGTGATTTTTAAAGGAAGGAAGTTCACAAGTGGAGAAGGAAAGCGAAGTGGCGGCTGTGTATAAAGTCTGTCAGGGAAGGAGGGGGATTCATTCATCCTTGTCATCTTTTGCCCTTTCTCTTGACTGCCATGACTATTGTACAGCACCTTTTTCCAAAGATTTATTCGACTTCTTTCATTCCCTCATATATTCTGAAAGTAGCTCAGGCACAGTGTAATCGAATTTTTCGTTTTTATCATCATGTCATCATGCAGAAAAAATATCAAAAGAAACATTTTAAAAAGAAAGTATACATATGCCAGTTTTTTCTTGAGAATTAAGAGAGCAAGATTTTCCAATTACATTTCATACCTGTTTGAGTCATAACAAATATGTTTACTTGACAAAACATAAAAAGAAAAAGATCTGGAGGCATAATTTTGGCAAATTGGAAGGACCATAGGCTTGGAGTAGAAAACTAGATGAGAGGTTTTCTTCCCTGTAATAAATAGGTTAAGCAGATAACCTTTAGCCTCAGCCACCCCTTCGTTTACTGAAGAATTTCTACAATTCTATAAAAATTGGATAGAAGTAGCCCACATACTATTTTAGAAGGGTAGTAGAAAGAATGACCTCCAGGATTTCATTTGTTTCCAACTGTCTCATTTACAAAACATGTTTCATAATAGTAGTTTCCTATTCCTTGTTTTTATGTACGTAAAAATATGTAATTGAAAAAGTCATTCTGTTATGAAGTACATGGTTTCATCGTAAAATACAGTTCATATTTTTGTAAAAGTTGAAACTACACAAACGGGGATTTGTCTTCGAATTCCACATATCTTTATACACTGTAAAGTATTAAATATAAAAGGCAAACACAACAATAATCCTTTAAAAACTCTTCTTGTCAACTTTAGTGGACCGTTAAAGATGAATTCCCTCCTTTTAATCCTTTCCCATTTTCTCGTCCCGCAACAGTGAATTTGTTTTATTTCCGTCCGGAAAAGCTAATGCTCATGTTGTGTTTCTGTTACTGATGCATAAAATATTTTTACTTTTATTGTAATACTATACATACAACAGGATTTCTAAAATGGATGGATATTGCAAAAGTACTTTTACATGGGACCATCTCTACACAATCCACATTATCAAATTTGCAGACAAATTTCTACATTTGTAGATGTAACGGGTGTTCGCTAATCACTGCAACATCCTACAAAGCTTCATGTTATTATTAGCTTGAAAAGTTAGTCATTATAGAATTAAATGTTATTTATTTATTTAATTTTACTTTAAAAGACTTTAAAAAACTGGAAAGTGTAAACAAGAGAAGAATGCGTGGAAATTCATACAAATGAAAATGTCCCGATACGTTGAAATAGGTACGATAATTTAAGTTTTTTATGCTTTTCTGGTAGTAATTTGACCAGGATAGGAGAAAAAACATTACAAACCACCAATTATGGATGAAATGAAATCAAAAACTTTGATTCAGACAGTGGAATAATGTTGGTGTTTGTGGTAGAAACTTGACTGGAGACTGATTTTCTTCCAATTTATGTTCCACTTCCAGAATTTCCATCTTTGGACCAACATACCTATCATTTTTCTATTTTATCCAACAGAAAAATATTTGAGTTAAAATACTGCTTCAATAGCAATTACCTTAGCCAATGTAATTTAAGAGTTATCCCTTAAATATATTTATGGAGTACGATTATACGATTACTAGTTTAGTCCTTATTCCTTACCGTTGTCCTGATTCGTCTTCAAGTAATTTTCTCAACGTCTGACTTGAATGGTAACAATTTGCCCTATGTACAATTAAAAACAGCTCCCATTTTACCCCTTGAGTAAGACATTTTCATGTTTCTTCAAAATAATTTACTGTTATTATTGCAGATGAGGAGATTTGAACAATTTAGTTTCCAGATTTTGTGTTTTGAGCAAATGCAGTTGAGAAAATGTGGAGCATTTCCCCTCATAAGCAGTAATATTTTTAAATGAATTTGCTATTAATCTTTGCAGTATTAGGCAATCCAGGATAAGCTTTGGCTGTTTATTTCAAGTTACTTACTTTTCTCTTTTATATTTACTGTTTTTCCTGATCTCATTTTAGAAAAGGTTGAGTAACATTTGAAGTACATCTCCTTAGAACAAATCAGGTAACTTTCCAAAACCAGGTTCCAAATAATGTTCATGATTTGTTAATAGGAAGAATATGGAAATTACAAGAAATGTATTAAAGCGTTTTTTTCTTCGTGTAAATGATGAGCATAATTCTTAAGTTTTCACTGCATTGTATTAGACAACAGAAATATAACGAAACACTTTGTAACTTTGTTTAAATGATTGTCTAAAAGATTAAGTTTAGCAATTCAAATGATTGCAACCAAACTGCCTTTAATTAGATGTGCAGCAAGATTTATTCCAGTTTTTCATTCTTTTGTTCTATAGATTTAAACAAAGTTTGTAGGAAAATGAGAAGAAAGAAAATGATAAAAAAGAAAGTAACAAAGAAAGCTAAATACTACACTATCAGAAAGTGATGCTTTTTAAATAAAATATATTTAAAAAATAATTTTATGAAAGTGAGATTGAAAAATTGTTTTAATTCTAATTGGAGTTGGGATCACTGATGAGTCAATTTGTGTTGACACAATTGATACATGTTTTCATCCAGTTTGCTAGCAGAACTAAAATGAAAATAAAAGTCAGCTTGCATGATTTGGAAAATTGAATAAGAAGCATAAGATTTTCAAAAGATATATAAATTGTAAAGCCTTATTTCAGTATAAGAAATTAATAAGAAAGTTTGGAGAGAAAGAAAAAAATCTGTTTAAAAACATTATTATTCGATAAAGATTTTTTAACAAGGAAAGGACAAAAGTATAGGAACAAACCTTTATAACTCCTTTCATGAAGCAGGAACGGAGCATGGCTATAGCTCTGCAAATACTGGTCTCATTAATACCTCCCTCCCCTTCCATTGTTTTCACTAGAATGGAAGAGGAAGTAATAATAATAATAAAAGTGTTGTTTTACATGAATGTCAAATGGTAAAAGGCTTTTGTATTTGTTTATAATAATATCATGAAAGAATAAAAGAACAGCTTTCGCTTCAAGTTGAAGTAGTCTTGCGAGAGTACGAAAAGTGAGTCAAGTGTAGTCATTTACTGCAGACTTTGCAGAAGCCTTAATGACATGAATATGGCAATGTCTTGTGTTTGCTGTTTTCTTTAAAAACTTACTTATAGACTCGGAACATGCTTGCCAAAGATTCAAAACATCAGTTTGCTTATCAGGAGCAACTTTCTTCGTAAATTCTTGTACGGTCTTTATGTCGATGGCTCCCTTGTCGTCGATCTAAACAAAGAAAAAGGTAGAGCATACTACATAAAACTAGGCGTTTAAAAAGAGAACAATACAATTTCAAGTGGAAAACTGTAAGGCAAAAATGTCTCATGTCGCGTTTTAAGCCAATTCAAAAGTAATTTTATGTTCCTTTTTAACAAACACACCCACAAAGGAACCAAAGAACAATGTTAATCTTTAATTAAAACAAGCATTATTATATTAACTTACGAACTTTAACTCTGTTAGCTTGCATTTGGATAAACACTGTTTGGAAAATCATAGAAATTTATTATTTGGCTTAGATATCTTTTAAACACATGCATAATATAAAATTATTTTTAAATTACTTTATTCATACTTTATCTTCAAAGTTGTTCTTCTCAATTTCATCCAAAGTAGGAATTTTATCCAGATTTAGCTTCTTCTTGCAAGACTCCATAATGGCCATTCCAGTCTTCTTGTCTTCTGCACTCAGCTTTTCCAAACATGCATTATTAGTACTTGCTTCTGAGGCAACACTTGCCAACTGGCTGGTGCACAAGCAAGTAAAATACAGAGTTATCAAACTTTGCGTTTTAAAATTCATCTTCTAATTGGTACTTTCCCAAACTTTTCACTCTAAAAATTGATTCCAAAAGTCTTTATGGAATTGGACAGAACCAATTCTCCTATTCAAAGCGAATGATTATGAATTGTGGAAGAACATTGGCATTTTATAACTATTCCTTAACATTAGTTATTAAATTATTAACTAAAATAAGAGTGCTCTTATTTGACATCCCAAATTGAAATTGTGACATTGATTTTAGTTTAAAGGAATGGTATTATTTTTGAAAAATGTTATGCAGGAAATGAACATTCAATTTTATTACATGATTGAATTCAAATAGTAAATGGTGCCAAATTAGGGATAATGACTAAAAATTCATATATTCATTTATTAACAAGTTTAGTAATGGAATTTACACAGTAGGTGTAATTTTTAAAGGTTGAGCAAGTTCAATTATTTATTTTTTAATACAACAAACTGGCACGAAATTTTGTTGCAATAACACATATTATATGAGTTTTCATAATTTTACAATAAAATCAATTATGCTATTAGTCTACAGGGCTACATGACTTATTATGTTTTACAATTTTCTTTTGTTTTGCGTCACCCTAGAAAATTGCTTATGAGTTCCTATAAACAGCTCCAATTGTGATAGCGACCTACTCTTCTCCATAAATTCTTCAAGCGTTTTCTCAAAAATGGGTTTGACGAATTTCAATTTTGAGTGGCACACTGCCGGAAATAGGTGATGCAAGGGATGTTCTCCAAACGTGGTAAGAATGGCTAGTTCGGTTTTATGAAATTCATCGGCTTTTGCCAAAGTGGCATCCAACTGACACAATCTGTAAAATATTACATAGAAAATATCATTATATCACAAGAGAAGCTCTAGTTGCCCAATAAACGTATTAAGTTTCTTATAATAAAGTAGGAGGAGGGAAAGAAGAACGACTCCGCAGTGATTATGCCCTTCACTCCTTCTTTACCCAAATTAATGGGAAGTGGTTTTAATTTATATGCGTTGTCTCTTTTCCCTCTCGTTTCCTCTGTTTTCTCTCTTCCTTTTGCTCACTCACCCAAAATCAGGATCTCCGTGCCTGGGCTCGTCTCCATCGTGAAAGCAATCGGGGTGATGATGAGCAGCATTGATTCCAACTAGCCCTACCCAATACGATGCTACAGTTAAAACTATAAACCATGTCCGTACTCCCGCCTGCAAAAGAAAGGAAAATTAGAAAACCTATACAATAATGCATAGGTATGTCCAAGACTGAAACCTAGGTCTTGTGAAATTGAACTCTTCCCAAACCAAATAATAAAGCGTAACCGAAAGCTTTTCCATCCGTCAGTCTGGAATAAAATGGATCCTTTCAACCAGACGAATGCATTAAAATATAATGCATAAATACATACTTATTCCTTTTCAAAATCTTAGAAAGGAAGGATTCTCTATTTTGTGCAGCAAACACTACTGATAGTCTGATAGTATTGACTTAATTAGAAAATCTTTATGTGGAAGGACCATGTAGAAATTTATGTCTGTATTGTATCCATTAGATATGCGAGGAAGCTTTGTCATCTACTTCCCCAACTGTTGACTAACTTTTAATTCATATATCATCATATCAGGTTCTATTCAATTCGACTACAATTAATGAATAAAGGGACAGTACTATACTGAACGTTGAAACAGGACGAAACAATATATAATGGTCATTTTATTTACTACCTAACCATATGTATATTTAGATAAGGTGCAAATATCAGAGATGCCGCATTCTTGAAAATGAACTTGGCAATTATACTTACCAAAACAGAAGGAGCAACGTAAACATACATTAATAATTCAAGGAAAATGATAAAATTTTCCGGTTTTGGTTTGTCTGCTCCAAGATACCATGAATGAATACGTTTCAATAAGTCATGTGGCATCAGCACACTATAAATTATGTGAGCATATAGTATGGAGCCATATCGTTGGAATGAAGACTTGGGTCTTGTGGGCAGCATCTCGAGAGCGGGTTCAAACACAGCCACTTCATAGTCCTTCAAAAGAATTTTTCAAGAAATTATGAATTTCATTAATGCAAAGAGCTACTAGCTAGTACAACAACTCCGATCTACTTTAGTAAAAAGTTTTAAGTTAAAATTAATTGCTCAACTGGGTATCGAACAAAAGTTCAATGTTTGATAAAGTTGAACTATGTATTAAGAATTACCAAAATCGTGTTAGGAAATAGGTGATGACTTAACGCATGGGTTATTCTCCATTCGTATGAACTGAACCCGCTGAGATCAAAATAATAACGCCGAAAGCTATCTCGTAGATGGAAAAAATTGTGAGCTGTTGTTGTAGATAATCCAAGAAAAAGTCCAGCTAACATTGTTATTCCATAAGAGTCCCTCCACGCTCCAATTATGGAGAAAATTATGAAACTGATCGCAAATACGTCTTGCGTTAGAAGAACCCTTTTGCTCGCATTTGTTCCGTGTTCCTGTATTCAAGAAAAGAAAAACAAAACATCAAAATTCCATCATCATCAAATTTGAAATTATACGTAAAAAGTAATTTATTCTTTCTGCGTTGTTTTTCATTGTGGGTTACAAAAACTCCATAAATAAACGTCAAGTTTTCATTTCAAATTTGGTAAGGCTTCATTGTGGGTTTCCGTTGCATGTTTCAGGAAGAATATTACTCCAGTTCACTAATGAAAGTTGTGCAAAAGTATGAGCAATATACATTGTATTATGACTTGATTTCCACAAGTTCCGGCATAGTTGTTATTGCAATTATTGCAATAAATCATTATTTTTGAATCATAGGAAACAAAAAGGCATCTCTGTGCTATCCCGTAGACGGACCAACATATTTGGTGCATCAAATCTAATACAACAACTTGCTAATTTGCGAAAAATAGGATAATACAAGGTATGATTACAAAGCATTCGGTTAATGTCACTGTTAGACCTGACTCAAATACTGTAGATCTCTTTCGCTGTCACAACTCTTACTCCATTATTGCTGAGGTAAGAACCATCTATTCCATAGATCAAATCAGCAACAATAATTGTAAATTTAATTCGTTAACGAAAACACATACCGACAGACAGACGATATTACTAAAATCATGTCTACGTTCGTACAAAATTTGGATTTTGGGTTCAATTTTTCTAGTTGAATAACAAATTGATAGGTTTTCCTACCTCTGTTTGCTAGTTTTATGTTTGATCATTGATTAAAAATTCAGGTAGTTTAATATGGGTTTGTCAATCGAGTAAATAGCAAAGTCATAAAATTAATGAACAAACACCAGCAGTTTTTTAAGCTTATGTGACCTATAGTCCTAAAAATTTCAACATGTTTTTGTTACCAAATTGCAATGTGAGTAGAAAAGTATAAATTTAATGGGCTACATTTTCCTGTAAATGTCTACTTTTATTTCACCTCGCCACTCCAAATTCCTATTGACAAGAGGTCTAATGTTTGTTTGTACTAATATAAAGAAACAAACTGGATCAACTCATCATTGGCCAAGCTATTACATGAGTTGATCCTGTAAACACTTCGATACAGCATTTGCTACAACTCTGCAAGGTACTCATCTATTAGATCTGCCCTTTTGATTGCATGTAATAGGATGAAGAACCGGCTTCGTTGAAGGGAATAAGTAAGGACCCTTCATTTTAGTAGCTTTGTTTGAAGTTGCTGATCTTGGGTAAAATACAATTTGGTAGATTGAAGTTCAATCCAAGGAATTCTCATTCATATGCAAAGCATTCATTTCAGTGTCACTTGCTACTACTACTCCTAGCAAATTTATGGACTTTTATTTCCAATACTATTATGTAATGCCATTAATCATATTATTATGAACTTTTCCTTCCTTTATTTAAATTTTGGCTTTTTAATTCAAAAATTGTTTCGTCTTTTATTATGTTTGGGATGAAAGGAAAAGGATTAGTCTAACGTAAGCTAGGTATATAATATATTTACCCATGCCAAATGCAAAATGTTTAAAATTAAAATGATTGGGGATTACACCGTGAATTGCATGAAAAATATTCGCAATTAATGCAAATATTAAATTCCCAGCATCAAAACATTTCTTATTGCAATTTACATTACAATAGAGTACGCGGCATGCAACAGCGTGCAAAATTATAAGATTGCGACTGGAACTTGGGGAGAACGTGATTTTTGATCGTTTTTATAATCGGAAGGATAATACCTTGAGCATATAACCCTCTTGCTAATTATAAGCATGCAATAATTGCTGAATGTAATTTTGCATATAAGGGAAAAAGTACAGAATAATTTATTCTAAATGAAACTTTGTGTTGAGCTTGATTGGATTGCCAATTAAAATAAAAATTCCAATCTATTCATATTTTTTGCGCAGTCTCATTACCATCATCAGACAAAACAAACACAGGTAATATGTTTGTGAGTGGGATTCCACTGACAAGAGTTGGATGGTCAAAGTCATGGTCAATTCTATTATGTATTGAATGGCAACACAATCATTATTGTTTTGGATAACAACAACAAAATTATGATTGTAGCAGCAACAGTGACGGTGTTCAGTTGTACCTACAGGATTTAAGACATCATCCATTGCACCTTGCATTTACTTTAGGTACGCAGTACATTCTATTAAAATTGCTTGCCATGTAGACTCATTGCAGACATTCTCATAACAAGTTTTGTTATGAGAACGCTGTTGGTTTAGTCGTACAGATATTTATAGCCCTATCCAACAAATGGGAAGCGCGTTACATTTTAAATGGGAAAATGATAAGGACAAAACGAACGGAAAATTCAAATTAATACTAGTTTTAAAGCAATGAATCATTCCTTTAGGCTTACCAAGTTATTCCATGTCGAATTCGCAAACATGCATTTTTATTTTTAAAATGTATCCCACATTCTTACGTCAAATAGTAATTATAACGATTTATTTAGCCTGTTATTTAATAATAAACCAAATTTAAAATTTGAAAAAAATCTGGATTGCCACACTATTTCGACCCACACACGAGGATAATGCGTGTGAGTCACTTCGCGCAGTAAATACACGTCATGTAATTAAATTATATTTAATTAAATGTTTTTCCTAATGTTGTTTGAAAGATTTAGCCAAAAAAACAAATTTGAGATATTTTGGTTATTGTAATTCAAATTCATTAACTGTCAATTCAAGGTGAAGTTTACTTTCAACAACTTGTATTTTTGAAACAAGGATGATGTTAAAATAAAATGTTGCCATTTTGCATTTTCCGCTTCCTTAAGAACAATTCAAGACCACCAAAATGAAGCCAAAACTCGTCAAAGTCTCGTAGAAAAAGAATGCAAGATAGTTAAGAGAATGTTTAAATATATGCAGATAAATTCAAACCTTTAAAATAGGTTCCGCTCGCCTTTTTAACGTTTTGTAAAATCCATCTTCTTTGAAAGTATATGGAGAGTTCCTTGGTTCATCCGCATCTCTGACATAATATTTGGCTAAAATTGCCTCGACTTTGTTAACATTAACTATGTGAGATGCTTCAAAGGCTTCGGTAATATCTGTACCTTTGGTCAACCTCACCCACTCGCTTCCTCCAGGATGCTTTTCAATAAAGCTATCGAGGTTATATAGCTTGTCGTACACCCGCCAATAATCTCCAATATCGTCCATTTCTCTCTTTGCTGAAATTAAGAAAGAAAAGTAGAGGAAAATATGGGTAAAATTGGAAAAGAAAAATATCTACCTATCTAAATATGAATGGGAAAAACTTTTCATTTAATCATTTTTCTTCATTAACTGCTACGGAAAAAACTTGAACTTTGATACACCTCGAACTTTGAACTATCAAACTTCGACCAAGAAACAGTAAAGAAACGATTATATCTATGAACACTGCATAAATTATAAATTAGTGCGGTATAAATTTTTTATCAAAATAACAAAATCTTACTAAAGAAAATTGGAAAAGTTGATGAATGAGATTTATGAAAGGAAGTAAATTAGCAACTTATTTGTTGGAAACTCTTGGTTATCCTTTTTTTAAAAAAGAAAATATAAGCCGCAACTTTAAACGATTTTTTCAAACAAATTATTAATTTTGAATTATGAGACATAATATATAGAATATGTATCTACTTAGAAGTCGATTTTGTTTCAGTACGCATGCAAATTTTTGAAACTTTAAAAACAAATTAAAAAATAATCCATTAATAAAATACCTTGCAGCCAATCAACGGGTGTCAAGCGATAGTTTCCACGTTCTGCAGAAGTTTTCCATAATCCTGGAAAACTTGACCGTAGGTACTTTCCATCCGGCGTTACTTTAACATTTTCCCATTCGAAATTTTCGTTTGCGTCTTTCCCATCGCCCATTTTAATCGAAGTTTCAAGCAATAATCCTTGTTTACTAATAAAATGACTTCCTATACTTTGAAAATGCCTAACCTCGTGACATTTATCACTGTATAAAGTTAATTCCTAGTGGCTTCCTTAACTCAAAACTTCTACTTAAAAAGACATAATTAAGATAAAGTTGCAAATAATAAGCTAATCAGTCAAACTTTTGAGATTTCACAAAAAACTTGTTAAAACATACAATTTAAGTTTAGAACAAGACACATGGAATTCAAAATATTTTGTAGTAAATTTAACTAGACGGATTCATGACCACAACAAGTGCTTCCTTTTTTCTTCCTGTCACAACAGTTGCAAAATTATTAGTGATATCCACACTTGGTTCTTGTTGTTGCGGTGTATTCTGATTTATGTATGTAAGGTTGATACCAATCTATAAAAACAAACGGCAGGCTAGACAGTACAGTGATTTGCAAAGTAGATGAGCCACGGGCGAGTCAACAGGCACCGCATATTGCGACATCAAAAATACAAGGGAGAAGAGTATATAAATGAGAATCAAACTGAAATGCTATACAATGAGTCATTATTTAAAGGTAATGTTAAGTTAGTTAAAGATTTGATTTTCAAACAATTGCATGCAAAGAATAATACAATAGAGATAGATACTAATGTAGTAGCATGATTGTTCAAAGGAATATATGGAACAGGTATAATAATAATTTAAATCTTACAATTGCATGGATGGGAAAAAATAAATAGCATATTTAAGATTTATCTCACGACTTAATTCGCAAAAATTACAAATAAGTGATAGTCTAAAGGCGTTATTATTATGTTGTTGCGTATTTCTACAAGCATTACGGACTATGACTAGAAACGTTTGGTATCCGCTAAGCAGTTACCTTAAGAAGGTAGCCGGAACCGGTAGAAGCTGTAAAAACGCTGTAGGATAAACTACTATGAAACATACGTATGACACTATATTAGCAATTAAAGTAAGCAGCTACCTATTTCAACAACTTTATAACTACAAACTAACTGCAAATTCAGAGTAATCACAATGGTTAGTGCAAAATGTATTTATAATTTTTGCACTATGTTTATACTTGCAAACCAACCTGCTTGAATATAGCCCCACAACAATCTCATTTTTGTATTGATGATTCTATATTTAATGTCTCCCTTCTTATCGTCTAAAAATACAACTTCCAAATGAAATGCAATCTCTAAAACATAATGACAACAACAATTGAAACAGGTGTCTAACCAGAAAAATGTCCCCTAATAGATGGTCATTATTAAGGTTTTTTCATAATGTACTTACAAGAGGAAGGAACTTACGCGTGCATGAAAAATAACAATATTTCGCTCATCTCTCATGTAAACTTACTATGACTGTGGTTGACGCTTCCTCGTATTTTTTGGAGGTGTTTTTGCAGAGTTGCTGTAATATGTAGGTAGTTCGGTTCAGGTATGATAGTAATATTGACAATGGGTACTTTAATGTAATGCTGGTGTACAGAAATACAATAGGAAGCACGTGAGCTCTACGAATCTACGAATTTTTTGCAGAGTAAAGGAAAAGATGCAAGACATAAACTGCACATCAATTCATTTTTTATTAGTCTTGTATCTTAGCAGTTTACCTGTCATTAGCAGTTTGGTAGATGGCATCAGTCCATCAGCAGTTACAAACAACAAAAGGGAAATAACATGGTTTGTTGAGCCTAAATGTATACGTTTATCAATAAAAATACCTTATATACCTGACCTTCACAACCTTCCACATCACATCGCTATCAAGCTTAACAAAAGCTTTGTTTGTATCAACCAAACTGTAAACTGTTTGCGGCTTCTTGCGCTAATCCCTTCCAATACTTTTATTCCTTACGCAAAAAATGTACAAATTGGCTGAGTTTGTAAAAAATGCAAAATGGAAGCTTGGATGAGCAAAAACAAAACAAACCATTGTACAAAAAATCCTCAACAAGGAAATACTTTAGAATAAGTTCGTGTCAAGTTCAGGTAGGTATATAATATCATGTATGAAGATGATAATCAATTGATAATGTAAACTAAACTTCTATCAGCTAAAAGTTTTTTTTTATTAATGAGCCATGTTGAATTCGATTTTTATGCTGGCCAATTTGCCAAATAATTGCATATTTTCATAATGGCATTTACTGGTCGACTTGAAAAATACAATACCATTACAATCTTGATCAATCACAATAATCTTGGATTTTGTTTTGAATATTTGTTAAAACGATTGTCCGAGGAATACTCCATGAACTCATTTGAACCTAAGTTTTAAGCAAAAAATATATGCAAGATAAGTGAGTTTTTATCGAATTAAGTAAAAACAAGCGTTTAAACTAAAAAATATCCTTTCCGTCCTTTTGAGTGACAATGAAATGGTTTTAAGACTTCTCTACGTATCTTTAATCTTTTTTATTATTACATTTTTACACTAATGAGAAAAATAACAGGTAGTAGTCGAGTCACAAGGAACCAAATGAACTAATAAATAAATACCAAAACTAACTAATTTATGGTAAGTCAAGTAAAGGTAAAAATCCTTTTATTGCATTCCTTGACATAAAATATTTTATTAACAAATTGTTCTTTTCTGAAATACATCTTAACTTTACCTTTCCTGTCTACCGTTTTGCGCCCTATATTAAGCACACTTTAATGAAATGGGACACGCTTTTACGATCATTTTACGATAAATTAAGAAAAAGGTGTTATGTCCTTACTTTTTGTGTGCATCAATTTTGAATTTTAAATCTGGGATGTCATCCTAAATGCGTGCAAATTTTGACTGACCATGAGTGATTTGATGGCTTAGGTATAATATAGTTTATGTTAGGTAATCAAGGACGACGACAAATTCGAGAGTTTTCAAATTTAAGCATAAAATTATGATGTAAAGCACAAGTACATTATACTAAATGAGGCGAGGGATGAGTTGCAATTTTTAAAATACATGTCAAAAGCTTCAGATAAAATGAGTACCACTTAAGGTTAGTTAAATTATACAAAAAGATTATCGCTAATTTAATCTATGTAGAATGCTATCAAAAGAAGACGATTGTTGAACAACTGCCACTCTTGGCACGTCAACTTGACAAGATTCTGTTGACGATGATGATGATGATAATGATTTAAACTTGATTTTCCACCAAAATTCAAAACACTCACTGATAAATAGAGCCAGTCCCATGAGGATTCCAAGAATTAGCATGCGAAAAGTGCCATTCAAGTTTTGCATTTTAAGGACGTCATTTGTAGTACGAGTGTAAACGATTTGGGATTTGTTTGTGGCTCTTTCCCAAACTTTTCTTTCATTTCGAATAAATTCAAAATCTAACTCTCTCCATTTGGGTATAAGTCCCATGTCCATAGCACGAAGAAGAATAGAGTCAAACTTCATACGGAAAATAGATCGTTTACGAAATGCCAGCCCAACAACAATAAAACCGCCCCTATCTTGGGATTTTAACAACGGAACATTTCCATATTTGTCACTAAGATTTTTATGATACACAAAGTCTGCTACTGCATCCCATGATACACAACAGTAATAACGGACACCAATAGCTTGTTTAAAGCATTTTGCGTCACTCTCTTCAAGTTCCATCTTTTGGAAAATTCTCATGAAAGTTGGGTTAGTGGAAGTCTTAAAAAGACTGTAAGCCGCGCCGTGAATGTATTGAAGGACAATTCTCTGGACCGGAGAATCCGCTATAGCGCGAAATGTTTTTGGTGGTTCTTCCTTTAATGGAAAAGCAAGAAAAGAGACCAACTTTGAACGATATGCTGTCGTGATAAGTAACGAAAAAATAAACCAAAATGCAAGAAACATTCTTAATGCATGTGTAGAATTGTCTTCAAATCCTTTAAAATCCTGATCCAGTAATGTTCTAAAAAGGAATATAATCTTTTTCGCAATGTTCACGTCTCCCTTTGTAAAGCGCAATAGAAATGTTAATGCAAAGAATGCAATGATCACTGAGCCGATTACGCCAAGCCATAAGGAAAAAGTGAAAGGCCAATACACAGATCTCCAAGAGTAGTGCGCTTGTGGCTCACCCGTAGAGAATGTTAACCACCTTAAAAATAAAATAAAAGGAATTTTAATTTTATTAACAAATTAGATTACAATGGTTTCACTTATTCGTAAAGTTAACACCTTACTCATAGGTTATGGGAACAGAAAATTGAACAACCTTGTTTCTGTTAAAGATTTGACCTGTACAATGCCCAATTTCCGCTTTGGAGTTTAATACATCTCCTACCGTGCCAACCCACGTACCATTTGCATGCTGAAAACCAGTGCCTCCTCCCCCACTTGAAGGAAAGTATTGAGCGGAGAAATTGTACTTTTGCATAATATGATCAATGGCATAATTCATTACCCCTCTGCGGTAGTCACGACCTGAAGATTCTTTGCGTATGTCCAGTAGCCAAGTTGCCTTAACCGGGTAGCTAATTTTGAAAACTTTACCATGAAAATTTTGAAGGTGGTCTGGAAACAAAGTTGATTTGGATGTAGTTTTGATTTTGTACAAACTTGGGTTTCCTCCATTAGCACAATAAAAACAAGTTGTATAATAGTAAGATGATTGAGTAACACTTTCCAGAGTTCTTATATGGATTCCAATCTTGTTTTTTATACCTGAGGCAATTGAGCCGCTAGAAAATGCAGAAATTAAAAGATTCTCATTGGAAGAATAAAATATGTAAAAGTCTTCATCTTTCCTAATTACTCCGTTATGCTTATCCAAATACTCTAGAAATTTATTATTCGGGGCATTTTCCGACAAAAAACTAGGAGCTTCAATGACTGCATAAGTGCATCGACTTCTAAATCGATGAACATCCACAACAGTTGTACTAAAACTTTGTTTTGTTTGATTAGAAAATGTTGGAAACAAATACTTATCGTGATTTGTGTATAACTGAAGAACATTTTGCGAACTTTCGTCAACCGATTTTTGTCTACTAAAGAAGGCTAAAGTACAATTATTTAGGTTGGTGGGAAAATCGTAATTGAGAAATAGCTGGGAAGTTACGGGTGCTGGAATTATTTGGAATGCGACTATACAAATAAGTAACAACACTCTGTTTGTTAACAGATGCAAACTTGATACCACATTGAATTTCCCAAAGAGGAACATTCTCTTACGATCGTGCATAAAATCTGCACCTTGTAAACAAATTGAAAAAGATTAGTTCTCACAGATATTAGTATAATGTTTTATTGCGATAATTAAAGGAATCACTGTCCATCGTACAACGCATTTTTGTAGAGCTTGCAATGAAGAGCAGTGTAGCAGATTCCCTTTATGTCAATCATTTTTACATATTAATTAATTACTTGGATTATTTATTGTTGGCAATTACAAAATTAAATGGGTAGGACTAGTGACTTGGCGTGCAAAATATTTGAACTGACAAGTGTCGATCAACGCAGCAAGTTTTTAATATCAGTAGCACAATTACTTTAGTTTTTTCAATTAGCTTATTGACTACTGTGGAGTATTTTTTTATATATGAATGGAAAACTAAATATACCTAAACGGACCCATTCTTGATGTTGAAATAACATAAGAAACAAGTTCAAATAGGAAGGAAAAATTGCGATGATGATGATAGGTAAAAAAAAATTTAATTCGCGTAATTGCCTGGTTCAAACTGTTTGACAAGATGTAAGCTTATGTAAAACCGACATGGTGGTTTAATAAAATAAAACCTGAATCAATTAGATAATGCAAGGTTTCTTTATTGAGGATAAGCAAGTTATCTGATCGTAACATGCCACACGCACCTAACATTAATTTCATATTTGAATTAAATTAGGCGAAGAGACACCCGCGTTTTGCTTATCAATATTTTACATGTTGCCGTAAAAATGTAATCTTAATATCTAGGGATAATTTTAAGAATCTGACAATATAAATTTTAATGATCTAAGATTTAATGATACAAAAAAATTTGGGGTTTAATTATAATTAATTAGGGTTTTTTTTCTTCTACTCATTCTAAATACAGGAATATATTAAAATGAAGCAAAGCAGTTCTTCTCACAGTATTCCTAGCTTGTTTAGGAAAACTTGTATTGTATTCGGGAGATTGTTTACCCTTTCGTAACGAATTTATAACTTCTCCAACAACCACGACAATGGAAATTACTAGTCCTGCACCAAAAATACAAAATGTTCCAACAAGATGTTGTAAAGTAAGAACATCGTTTGAATTGCGATCGTAAACCACTTTTGTAGAGTTTATAGATTCCTCCCATTCCTTTCGTTCCTTTTTGATAAGCTCATAATCTAGCTCTTTCCATTTCATTACTATGCCCAAATTTGCGGCCCTTGATAGTATAGAGTTGAACTTCATACGGAAAACAGATCTTTTAGGAAAAGTGATACCAACTGCAACAAAGCTTAATATTTCTTGGGATTTAATTAAAGGAACGTTTCCAAATTTATCACTAAGATTTTTATGATAAACATAGCCTGCAACGTTATCCCACGAGATGCAAACCTTTTTTGTTCCAATGACATCTTTGAAACATTTTGCGTCATTTTCTTCTAATCCCATTCTTTTAAAAATTGCTTGCAATGAAGGACTGGGAGAATTCTTGAAAATTGTGTAGGCCGCTCCATGTAAATAATTCAAGACTGGCTGATATTTGGATGCAGATGCTAAACTATTAAATGTCTTTGGTGGTTCCTCCGCCACGGGAAATGCTAGAATCGAAACAAGCTTTGAACGGTAAGAAGTAGTAATGAGAAACGCATATATAAGCCAAAAGGCAATAAACATTCTGGATGTGTGAGAAGGATGGTTATCCAATTTCATGACATCTTGATCAAGAAGGGTACGAAATAAATAGGTAAATTTTCTTGATGCGCTTACTTGCTGATTTGTTAATTGTAAAAACATTGTTAACGAGAAAAATGAAAAAATGATGGATCCAATCACAGCTATCCATACAAAATAAGTAAATGGCCAGAACACAGCCTGTAAGGGGAAGTGGGCATGAGGTATGCCTAATGTGAATGTTATCCATTCATAGGTGACCCCTGTGGTGAATCCCACGGCTAAATATCTGTTGTAAATTTGACCAGAGGTTTGACCCAGCTCGCTTCTACCCATTGCCACGTCACCTGCGCTTCCAATCCAGCTTCCATTTTTGAACTGGTATCCTGTCCCTCCTCCACCCGATGACGGAGTATAAAGCCCTGAAAAGTTGAGCTTGGCCATAACGTGATCCAAGACAAAGTTCATAACTCCTCTACGATACCCAAAAAATCCTGGACTCGTTTCCCGTATTTCAATCAACCATCGGGCTAAAACTTTTAATAAAAATCCAATTTCATTTTAATTACGATTTTAATTATTATTTTAGAAGTTCACTTGAACAATAATGCAATAAATCAATTATGCTAACCTGGAACACTCACAGTGAAAACTTTTCCGTAAAAGTTTTGGAGCAAGTCGGGAAACAAAACTGATAAACTAGAAACATTATTACCGTTAATTTGTATTACGTGCAACAAAGGTTTTCCGGCCAAACAGTAGAAACACGTTGCATAAAATGTGTGCATTTTATTTTCAACAACACTTTCTTCCGTATTTACTTTAAATCCAACCTTGTTTTTGACACCGGAAGCAATCGACCCGTTTGAAAATATTGAAATTAAATTGTTCTCACTTAAAGAGTAAAACACGAAAAAGTCCTCGTCCTTTTTACATATTTCATTTAAACTATCCAATAATTTATACAAATTATCCACATTACTTGGCACTACTGCTGATGTATTACTTTGAATTGAAACAAACATGAAAATGCACTCATTTCGTAATTTATGCACATCCATAGTTTTTACAAGTTGTTTAGTATCATTCTGGTCACTGGACGTCATCAGGTACCTTTCGTTATTTTGATAAGTCCACAGTAGGCTATTTGTGAAGTCTTCTATTTGTAGATTTTCGTGTAAAATGATAAGAGTGCACTGGTTCAAGTTAAAGAGATGCAAAGTATTCAAGCTGTTTGCATCCTGTTTAAGTAGAACCGGTGAAAGTGTTTTTGCTGATGTTAAAAGAAAGTAATTTAGAAGAGTAAGGAAAAAGGTCAGCAGAATGCTTCGCTGTCTTAATGAAGGTTGAAATTGCATTATTTAATGAGTAACGGTGTAGCTTTCATTTAAAAAATGCTCCAAATGCTGTTTGGTTGTTACTAAAATAATAACAAACGTATGCCCCAAGCAATGGCGTTGTTTCTATTTCCACGCTGCAAAAATCACTTTTGCACATTTTAACTTTGGAATAGCTTTTTAGTGAATAAATTAGATTTCAATGACGTTTTCTTCCTTTTTACTTCCCGTAATTAACTAGGTAAATTAATTTTAAATTAGGTAAAATTGATTATTAGTAGCACACAGCGCCTACGACTTCATTAATAAAGCAACATGCAAACAACATTAATTGCTTCAACTGTTTGATTTAAAAAACCTATGTAAAACTGCTATTTAACTAAAGTATTTTGTGCTCTAAAACAAATACATACACAGCTTTTCTACCAGGTAAAGTCCTTAACTCACAGGAGAAAGTTCTTATGTAGAAAAAATGCTGAAATGTTTTGTAAATACCCTAAAGTTACGGATAATTAGTTAATAGAAAGCCGATTTATTAAATAATGACTCGTTCATCAGTCTTTTATTGGTAGCAATTAGTGATAAATCGGTTAAAAATGATATTCTTGAACGGAGACGACTCCCTTTTCTAATAACAACAATGAATCTTGTCCAGCTTCATATTTTGATACTAAAATCCGCAGTTGAGTTAAACGTTGAGATAGGTTTACTTACACACAGTAAAAGTTTATGCAGTTTTAAAAACTGCAGTTGCATTGAATACGAAACTGTTTTGGTAAACATACCTCGTTAACAAAAAAGTATTTTTTATGGAAATGACAGCTAATTTAATAGTTTTTTGATGTTGCTTGATAAGCAATTGATAATAATGACCAAAGTAACTTAGCCTCTCTTCCATACGAAATAGTTCTTAAACCATGGCACGTGCTGTAATTGCATTACAAAAAAGGTTTTTAACTTTCTAATTTGGAATAATGCTTTCAATTTATTATACCAGAAATAACGAGAAATCGTTTCAAACATATTACTCAAAATATTAAAACTGAAGAGTAACTGTACATAAGTTCTTTAATTTTTAGTTAATAGCTACGGACCCAATCACTAAATTTGTCTGTGGTAATTTACACGACTTTGACAGTCGGCGCTTTCACTTTAGTCCAGAAAGTCACATAATTTTCCAAAAACGTTGCCCTATCAAAAAAGAATAAAAATGAAACATAGGCATGTAAACATCAATAACATAATTTTATGAAATGTATAAAAGTTTATCTCATTACGTAAATGTTACGTCCCCCTTGTAATTTTTTGGCGCTATCCATGAGACAGTGATATGAGTTTTTTCTTCAGAATTTCCATGATGCGCGGCATTCTAAACAATTAAAAGTTAATTAAATGAGATTCACAAGACAATATTTTGAATTTTTCATGAACTTTTCTTGCTTCTGTCGTGAACTGACACTTAATTTACTAAAAAGCTTACAAGCCCCAAAATGAAGCACATTCAATTATGATGATAATGATACAAAAATGAGTTCATCTTACCCCTCTTATTCCACCACAACTATGAGTTTTTGCTAACGTATTGGCATTAAACATTCCAATTGGAGCGTCGTTAGAGTTTCTTGCTTGTAGGTAGTATCCCTTGAACGTTCTGTTGCTTTCCAGCCCTTGCAAAGACACTGAAAATTGTAATACAAATTATTCAATGATTTAATTTCACTGACGTAATTCTTAAGATTCATTTTAGAATTAAACTACTTTCACTTCACTAGGACCATAGACAATAATTACAGCACAAAAGCTTCAGTTAATTTTGAGTATTAAAATTAGCAAAGACTTGCCTTCCACCAAGTTGCCACCTGCAACCTCTTTAACGTCAGTGGTGACAATGTAAGGACTGTCGACTTGCTGTGCCTTGTACTTATCGTGACCAGGGTGCATAGTCTTACATACCGACCTAACCGGCGGTACAGATACTGAAAACGAGTTGACAACGTTAACTTGAGATATTCCCAATAAAATAAAAACTGTGGCCGAGGCGGACACGAATACTGAAAATCTTGGTACAGAAATCATATTTCTTTTATCCGATTTCTATCTAAAATCCGAAGGTGTAGGAATTATTTAAAAGTTTTACGCTTCGTTTCTCGTAAAGAGTAAAAACTTGATGGAAATTGTTTTATTTTATAGTATTATTGCACAAGTGGCTCTCTAGCAGACCAAATTCTTCGACTGTTGTATGGAATTTAAAAGAGAACCACGTTTATGCTGATGCCTGATGCGGAATAATCGTGTTTTTGTAGCATTTTCTTCATTGTTCATCTTTAGATTTTTTGTGGACTTTTGGATTCGTTAGAGATGGTCACGGGCTGCAGAGGTTACTGGTATACAAAGCCGTATAAAATTATGGTGGTATCTATCCATTCATCGATAAAGATGGTTGCGTCATGATTTTTTATCTCTTCATTTCATTGTCTTCATCGCTTGGAAGCTTCTATGAGACTTGAAAACCCTTTGATAAAAATTATTCTTATTTAATGATTTTAGAATACAACTTTTGTTGCACCTGCTAGTGCAAACATAAACGATGTCGTCTAAAAGAACAATTTTACGCTTTGTGATTTGTGGCCCAAAATTAACAATTACAATTATTGTACACTAAAGTTTTTTTCGTATATGCACGAGGAGACTACTATAAAAATTTATTCTGATCCCTCTATACTCCATACTTTTGCAAAGATGACAATTATTGATTGTTCTAAAAAGTCATAATATATTTATTTACCTCATCTTTGTACCAGGTACTTTTCTGATTAAAGCAGTCAGCATTAACACTTATGCCAACCTACTAGTAGTTAGATGCAAGGAATTTCCAAAAGAATTTTACAATTATGTTATATAACATTGAAATTAGAAATAAAATTCAGGAAAGTTTCTAAACTGGAGGTTTCTAAGTCGGATTCTCATACCCATACGTAGTCCATTATACAATTGACCCATTGTTATGACGTGGTGTGACTGACAGTGCTAGACAAAAAATGATCAAATGTATACTTGAGGAGAGTTAATATTTAATACATGTATGTATGAACTGGATTACAGCTTCCAAGAAATTTACATTAGTCTGCACTAATCCATAAATCATAATATAAAAAATGCCCACTTTGGTATTTATTAAAATAAAGCAATCAGGTATAAAAGCATTGATTGTCACTGACTGCATTAGGCTGTATTATATTAGGCTGGATTATCGGAACATTTCCTTATGTCAGCTTTTGTGATGCCGGATCAAAACAACAAAGCAATTACATAAATATGTACTCAACAACAATAAAAAGGGACTCAAAGACGTCAGAAATTCTTAATTCGAAGAATGCTGTTTTATTATAATCTGTGTTTTTACACGTGATGATACAAAGTAAAGCAGGTTTGCTTCAGAGGATTTACAATAACATAAAAGAAGTTGTTAAAATAATTCTTATTAAACAAAAGATTCTTCTTCTCATTCAAAATGCCACGATCATTGACGGCAGAATGGATTTTGTAAACATGTGAGATTATTTCCAATTTGTTGCAGTCAACAGCAGCGTCCCCACCTGGACCAGAAACTGCTGCCGCTACTCCAATCAAGTCTTTATATAACAACTTAGTTGTCATTACATACGGCTCAATGTTGTCTTCATATTGACAAAGAGATCCTCCTATGACGCAGTGAGTAAATAAGGAAAACAAAAACTCTTTCTTGTCATGTTCCGTCAACGTCCCATCATTAATTTCATGAAAATCTTCACTTTCATCTTCATTTGAAAGGATTAACTAAAAAAATGTTGAATTGAATGTTAGAAGAAAAATGACACGGTGGTCGTAGAGCAGAGCTGTCTTTTTTATCTCCCTCTCATAGAATTTACTTTGTAATAAAGTTACCTTTCTTAAATTATCAGCAATTTCAATCTCAAAGCCTTCTTCGCTTCTTTCATTTCCAGCACTAGCCGTGATGTACTCTGGCATGCATTTAACGATGGATCCATTGTGGCGAACTATTTTACCACTCTCTTTCAGCTTGTCAAAAAGCTCTAAAGTTGTCAATGTACATTTCACATCAGAAAACTTTATAACATCCGCTGGAACACCTGCGGTATATAGGTTTGGTAATTAATAGAAATGCTAAACAAATATCTATCCATTCTGGTATTACTCGCCACTTGTAGAATAGCAGCAGATTAGTATAGTAAAAGTAAGTATGTACTATCATCATATCGTCATCAAATTTAAGCTTGATAGCTTTTTAAGCATAATAATTACCGATTGGAGAAAACCCATGCTCCAATGTAGACTTCAAAAGCGTTGAGGCGACAATTTGACAGCCCAAAAAGTCCTGTATTCATTCGTATATAGACAATGAAACAGAATGTTAATCTATACTTACTATAAAGCTGAAGAATAGTGCGACTGATGTCCCTAAATTAATTAAATTCTTACCGCAAGGAATTCACTCTCATTATATTTTTTGAACGCTTTGTCAAATGAGTACGCTTGAAGCTTTAGCCCATCAATCATTGACCATTTTTTCAAAGTTTCTTTCACCTCGGCATTTTCCAAGCAACTGAATTTGTAGGATGATAAGTATTGAAAGTTATATTCTCCTCCGGGCTCCATTGAATAGAAGGTCAAGGTCAAACTTTCTTTTAACGCTTTAAATTTTCAAATATTATTCAATTTTTCTAATATACTGCACAGCAAATTCTCATCACCAGTAGGTTACGCAAATAAGAGTGTGTTTGATCAATAAATCCAATTCAATTAGGTGAAAACCCATGAAATAACATATAAGGAGGAAATGGGCAATGTGAGAAAGTTTTCAGCACTTCATCATTCAAAGCTATATTTCTCATTGAACAAAGAAAAAGTAAAATTCATTAACAGTATCCATAGTACAATACTACAAAGAAAAGCTATAGCTGCAATTTACTGGAAATTCATCAGTGGCAAAAGAAAATGAATGCATTTTAGCAAAATAGTAATGTTTGAAACCAAAACCGAGTTATTCTAGTTCATCATTCATTCAAGATAATGTGGCAAAACAAATCTTGTTATTCTGATAAATATTTAATTAATGTACTCATTAATACATTTGCAAGCAAACAGCACACGTTATGTTTCAGTGAAGGTTAAGGTCGAAAAGCTGCAATCTTTTCAACCAATACTTTACCATCTATAGTATACTGTTGCCTCTTTTTGAACTTCAAATTTCAATTATAATATCTAATTAATATCAAAATGTGTACGGGTTATTTTGTATTCCAATTCCACGATATAAACAGTTGATGCTAATGAATAGACAAGGAGTATATTGATGCTACATAAAAACTTCCACATTATAAATTGAAGATAACCTACATAAACACATACCTACTTATGGACTTTTGACTTTGGAGTTATCTTTTTTGCTAAATAGTAGATGCCAACTAAATGTGCAAAGCACACACATATTTACCTTGCTTTTGAACCAGCTTCTGCGATATAAAATACCTAAGCATCATCCTTTGACACACGTCAAAAAGTCGCAGTTAATGTATCTATACATCACAGCAAATAAATCCTTGTGTAAAAAACTTATATAAAAGTAGTGTGTATGATTGAATTTTTTCTTAAGAATAGTAACGAACAACCTTTCATTTACTTGCCCAGAAAATTCTTGAAAACAATTTACAAATGTGGTTGTCCTCTTAATGTCCTCCCTTTCGAGTTCATATAGATACCGCATATAAACAAAAAATAATGTTTAATTTTAATTATTTTTTTTTCTAAAATATGTGCATTCAATTTTCTATTCATATCCAGCAATCCAGCCATTCCATTTTTTCTTAAAAAATTTGCTAGTCCCAATACCCCAATGCTGCTAAATATGAAGAAAAATTTTTGTGTAAAATTGAATACACATTAAACTAATTTTGTAAAAACTGAAGCAAAGCTACACAGAATTTTCTATCAACCAAAAGGATCATTATTCAGGTTTTCTCTACATCTTTCCAAAGCTTTCTTCTTTGCCAAACTCACTAACCGGTATAGGACCTACCATCTATCTTTTTTCAAAAGGAAAATTACCACCGCACCGGGTCCTCTATTCGCCACCATCATATCATCATCGTCTATAAACTCTACGGTATGTGTAGATATTATTTTGTTATACATAAAATTCATGTATGTACATAGAAATAGAATAGAAAATGGAAGTATAAAGGAAATATATAAGACCTTCATGTATGCAACCTATATGAAACCATGATGAGAATTTTCACTTTTCCTTTTATACACAGCTCACAAGATCACTCAACTTCACAAATAGTCCAACTCCATTTTTGCCAAGTGGAACATCATAAGCCTAGAACATCCTTGGAAAAGTACGCAGCAGCAGGACATACACACATCTGATTTCCACTTTTTGAAGAAGTGGAGGAGAGGCGACAATTTTTTGAAGATTTTAAAATTTCTCTGGAAATTTAATTGTTAACTGATAAGAAGAGCCGTGAAATATCAACAGTGGGGCAGGATGATTTACAAGGGCTCTTTTAGCGTAAGTATTGCAAAAAAAATACTGGAAATTTTAATTTTTTATGCTATCATTGTTTGGAAATGATTGACATGAATTTTTTATTGGAATTTTGATAATAATACAATACATTGACAGCAATTGAATAAGCAAAACATACATTTTAGGCGGTGGTCTAGCGTGCATTATGGAAAGGCGAATGCTTTTAAAATGTGCATAAATTTCAATACGAAATTTTATATCAATCAAATTTGATTGTGTGTAAATTTTGGAAAGCAGAAAAAACCTACTTTTTTATGAAGGATAGAATAGAGGACATTTTTTGTTGAATATTTAATTGAAATTGTATTTTAAACATGATGGGAGTAAGCAAAAGACATTTTTCAATTCAATTACATCATTCTTTGTAAATTGTGAGTCATGTGAATTAATGATTTTGATGATTTCTGGGATTGTACACAAATAGACATAAATCATGTGTTTTTGTTTACGGAATTTTCAAGATTATTTGTTAAACTGTTTCTTTGATTTAATCTGGGAGTGCCGAGTGTCAAATTGACGTATTTAAGAAGGTTAAAGATTAATTAAATCATCTTGTCGTGGTCATTTGTCCACATAGTAGTCGTATTACTGTACAAGTTTCTTACAGAGATGCAAGCAAAACTATTACAATTATAGGCACATGATAAAATATGTGATTTGGATGCAAACAATTCTAATTGACAAAAAGCATTAAATTGACAAAAGTCGAATAAAATTTCTAAAAATGTCTAAATTCTATTTTAAATTTAAAGGTTGCAAAATGCATCGCACGCAGAATTCACACAAGTCCAGGGGCGAGGGCTGCTGCCATGTCCAAATTCGATACGGAACCACTTCCCTATGACAAGCTAAAGAGAAACTATGAAATTGTTAAGAAAAGACTGAATAGACCAATGACCTTGTCCGAAAAGGTTTTATATTCCCATCTTGATAACCCCAAAGGTAATTGATTTGTATATCGCATTGTAGTTTTTGTGTATTGCATATGTTTTTGAATAATAATTACTAACTAAACCTTTTTTGGGTCTAGATGAGGCACTTGAACGTGGAGTAAGTTATTTAAAACTTAGGCCAGACAGAGTTGCTATGCAAGATGCCACCGCACAGATGGCTATGCTCCAATTCATTTCCTCTGGTTTACCCAGAGTGGCTGTACCGTCAACAATTCATTGTGATCACTTAATTGAAGCAAGAGTTGGTGGAGAGAAAGATTTGGCTAGAGCTATTGATATCAACAAAGAAGTTTATGACTTTTTATCTTCTGCCGGAGCGAAATATGGTGTTGGGTTCTGGAAACCTGGATCCGGAATTATTCATCAAATTATTTTGGAAAATTACGCCTTCCCTGGACTTCTTATGATCGGTAAACCAAAAGCAGTAGTATTTTCAGACAAGCTCTCTTTAAGATATTTTAAATCATATCATATCAGCACACGTAATTCTTCATTAAAATTATTTAGGTACTGATTCACACACTCCAAATGGAGGTGGGTTGGCTGCTCTCTGCATTGGTGTCGGAGGAGCTGATGCAGTCGATGTGATGGCAAACATCCCATGGGAATTGAAATGCCCAAAAGTCATTGGAGTCAACCTAACTGGAAAATTATCTGGCTGGACATCTCCCAAAGATGTTATCTTGAAGGTTGCCGGTATTCTTACTGTTAAAGGTAATAACAAAACCTGGTAAATCATGCATGCATAAATAAGTAAGCACAATTTACGTTTTACAACCCCTTGCTTCTTTATTAAAAAGTTATGGTCTATTAATTATAGGTGGTACTGGGGCTATTGTTGAATACCACGGTCCCGGAGTAGAGTCCATCAGTTGCACTGGAATGGCCACCATTTGTAATATGGGTGCGGAGATTGGTGCTACGACGTCTGTCTTCCCATATGGTGAACGCATGAGGAGATACCTTAAATCTACTGGTAAGATAAAAATTGCTAAAGTTGTATTGTATTGTAATTTTTGGGTACTATTTTTAATACTGTATTGTTGGATTTTGGAAATTAGGAAGGCATGAAGTTGCTGCTGAGGCTGACAAATTCCAAGACATGCTTGTTCCTGACAAAGGATGTCCGTATGATCAAGTGGTTGAGTTGAATTTAAGTGAACTTGAGCCACATGTCAATGGTCCATTTACTCCAGATTTGGCCAACCCAATTAGTAAACTGGGCGAAAAGTAGGTTCCATAAGGATGATTAAAAATTTTACACAACTTTCTTTTTATTATATACTTATATACTATAATCATTTTCTTTTTATAGTGCCAAGAAAAATGGCTGGCCATTGGATGTAAAGGTGGCTCTTATTGGAAGCTGTACGAATTCTTCGTATGAAGATATGGGCCGTGTAGCGTCGATTGCTCGTGAAGCTATGAAACATGGTTTAAAGGTACGCATAAAACTGCAAAAGTTCACCTTTTGGTAATTTATTGTAGCACAGAGTTTTAGTAATTGGACTTTATAATAATGTACTTTTAACAGTCAAAATGCGAATTCCACGTAACCCCCGGCTCAGAACAAGTCCGTGCAACAATTGAACGAGATGGAATTGCTCAAACTCTCCGTGACTTTGGTGGAACCGTACTTGCAAATGCATGCGGACCATGTATTGGACAATGGCATCGTACGGATGTTGAAAAAGGAACTAAAAACACTATTGTTAGTTCATACAATCGTAACTTCACAGGAAGAAATGATGGCAATGCTGCCACTCACTCCTTTGTAACTTCCCCTGAGCTCGTTGCTGCTCTTGCGCTTGCTGGAAATCTCAATTTCGATCCAAGGACGCAGACATTAAAGACCCCATCTGGAAAGGAAATTAAATTGTCTGACCCTAATGCAGATGAACTTCCAGCAAAGGGTTTTGATCCTGGCCAAAACACATATCAGGCTCCACCAAAGGATGGCTCTAACTTAAGGGTTGATGTAAAACCTACATCAGATAGGCTGCAATTGTTGGATCCCTTTGCAAAGTGGGATGGAAAGGATTTGGAAGATTTGCTGATTTTGATGAAAATTAAAGGAAAATGTACAACCGACCACATTTCAGCTGCTGGACCTTGGCTGAAATACAGAGGGCATTTAGACAACATTTCAAACAATTTATTTATTGGGTAAGCCTAAGATGAATAATTATGAATTATACAGTATTACTAATATTACCCATATCAGTTTTGTTTATGTCATATATCTAAACTTAAACATTCCCTTGTTTTATAGAGCTATTAACATTGAGAACAATGAAGCTAACAAAATTAAGAATGTTTTAACTGGAAAATGGGGCGCTGTACCTGATGTAGCCAGGGATTACAAAAGTAAGTAAAGAAGAAGATGGCATTTGTAAAACACTTGTTTTTAGTGAATCTCTAATACAACAAATTAATTTAATTTTCAAACAGGCAAAAACTTGGGATGGGTAGCAGTTGGTGATGAAAATTACGGCGAAGGAAGTAGCAGGGAGCATGCTGCATTAGAACCCAGGTAGGCATATATTGTAATCTTTGCGAATTCGACCGGATCATTATTGTTGATAATTTTATGAATACAATCTTCTCAAAAACTTTATTTCAGACATTTGGGAGGAAGGGCCATAATTACAAAAAGTTTTGCTCGAATTCACGAAACTAATCTGAAGAAACAGGGAATTTTGCCATTGACTTTTGCCAACGCAAGTGGTAAGTTGAGAATGTTAAATGAATAAAAATAAATGTATTTTAAAGCTTGTGTAATAATATCCCTATATTCTTTACAATCCAGATTATGATAAAATTAACCCCGGAGATAAAATCAGCCTTCATGGTTTGAAGGACCTCACGCCCGGCAAACCTGTCGACTGCACAATTAAGCATTCAAATGGCCAGTCCACAAAAATTAAGCTTAACCATTCAATGAATGAAGGCCAAATTAAATGGTTTAGAGCAGGGTCTGCACTCAACTATATGAAGCAGTCAGTAAAATAATTCCAAAATGTACATTTTAATCAATAAAAAATATTTCAGCCTTCAGTAGGAGATGGAATTGTAGACTTTTAAAAATGATTAAAAGCAGCAGTTATTATAAATCAGCAAAATCTTTCTCAAACTCTGTTGTCTTTAATGTATGTATAACAAATTTATTTATGAAAGGGTTGGATTTGCTTCTCATTTATTTTGAAGAAACAACAATAATTTCAAATTATGTACAAGTGTCAAGTATACAAAATGAACTATTCTCAATCTATCGTTTCGTTTCAGTCCAGAAAAAGTGTTTTTGTGAACAATTAATCATCCGACACCACACACAACAGCTACAACCAATTTCTTTCATTGACAATAGGCTAAAAATGTCAAATACAAAGAAAAATTACAATTATGAATTAGCTCACGCAATGAAATATTAAGAGCTCTTCTAGTGACACTAGTCGTCGTAAACCTGTGAAAAATAAAACTAAATTAAATAATAGGACAAAATGTGTAACTAGTTTTAAAAAGTACCTTTAAAATTCAAAAGCCTGTAAGGTATTGTATTTTTAGAACAATCTGGTGTCGAACATGGGGCAATGCGAGAAATCCCTTTAATTTTTCTCTTGTTCTTTCTGTACGAAGCGTATTACCATAAAAATATTTGTAGAGTAAAATTATTTAAATATACTTTATTCTCAATAAAAGGAAATATTTAGTTTTGAATTCTACAAAAATATGCAATAAATTGATTTATGAAACGATTTTATAAAGTACTTCATTTAATTAATGTGAGTAGTACTTCAGAAAATGGTTTAAAAATTGCAATCATCTCCGGACGCACATTCTATCACACGTGAATAACGAAACAAAAGTCTTTCCAATGCAATATTTGTCTTTATCCAGAAGTACTGTGGCCTACAAGATTACGTGCATTATTAAAGACTTCACACCAGACACAAAAAGCATTTTTTTGTCGCCAGCTAAAGGCAGATACTTGTATTCTTTCTATAGTTTAAAATAGGAAGAATACACCTTAAATGCACGTTTGTTTGGGTGTTTTTCCAGACTATCTCCAAAAAATCACTAAAAACAGATCATTTGTTTGGGTGCGCGGCGAGGCCGAATTGCTGCAAGTTATAGAATTTGTATCAATAAAATAAAAATTAACAGACTTAAAATAAAATTGTGACCCCAGATTCGGATTCCTCGCCTCAAAATACCCCTAAACCCATACAAAATCCAAGTAGTAAAGGAGGATGTATCGTGCTTGTGCAGTGTATACGATTGCGCATAAAAGGATGTATCATGCTGTGTGCTTATTTTTCTGTGCTTCTTATTTTTGGACGGCGTTTTGAATGGAAAAAATCAAATTGATAAGGGTCCCCCCTTCTCTCTTTTCCAATTTTGCGTGAGAGAGGAAAAACCGGGGCAAAAATCTTAGCGAGCGAGCAGCGTAGCTCATCCCGGAAGTTGAAAATTGAGCTCTCTCTGCTCTAGTTGTGCGCAGAAGCACTGCAAGATGTGTCGTGCTTTGTGCAGAGTATTGGATGTATTAGAAGGATGTATCATGCTGTGTGCTTATTTTTGTGCTTCTTATTTTTGGACGGCGTTTTGAATGGGAAAAATCAAATTGATAAGGGTCCCCCTTCTCTCTTTTCCAATTTTGCGTGAGAGAGGAAAAACCGGGGCAAAAATCTTAGCGAGC